>BOPN01001299.1:145718-165718 GCA_017312705.2 Penaeus japonicus
GAATCTCGTCGCCCCTTCGCTCTTATCGGAAAAGCGAAAAACACCAAAAGACCCCACTGCCTTGTCCCTGCCCCCTGCCCCCCCCCCTAACCCAACCACCACGAGGACCGAGCGACCGACCAAGACCCGAGGTTCCCGAGTACATCCTCTGCGGGTAAATGACGCTGGCAGGAATGTGGTGCTGACAGATCCGCTGTTATGATAACCCGGTCTCTGCTGTCGCCTTTTCTCAGTCGTCGGCCGGGCTCACGCGTCGAATACTTTGGCTTCACTTCGATTTATTTCTTGGGAAGAGAAGAAAGGTGTTAGACCGAGAGAGAGAGAGAGAGAGAGAGAGAGAGAGAGAGAGAGAGAGAGAGAGAGAGAGAGAGAGAGAGAGAGAGAGAGAGAGAGAGAGAGAGAGAGAGAGAGAGAGAGCGAGAGAGAGAGAGAGAGAGAGAGAGAGAGAGAGAGAGAGAGAGAGAGAGAGAGAGAGAGAGAGAGAGAGAGAGAGAGAGAGAGCAAGTGAGAGAGAGAGAGAGAGAGAGAGAGAGAGAGAGAGAGAGAGAGAGAGAGAGAGAGAGAGAGAGAGAGAGAGAGAGAGAGAGAGAGAGAGAGAGAGAGAGAGAGAGAGAGAGAGAGAGAGAGAAAGAGAGAGAGAGAGAGAGAGAGAGAGAGAGAGAGAGAGAGAGAGAGAGAGAGAGAGAGAGAGAGAGGTATCAAGATCAACCGCTGATAGGTACCGCCACTCTCTGCGTATAATAAGGGTGAAGAAAGAGCTATGTTTACCACACCCTGGCTGTAGTAAACTTCTGCCGCGGCCCAAAGCTACAAAAAGGCTATTAATTACAGCGGACTCCAGGTATATAGCATTCATTTAACATCGGTAGCAAAACAATGTGCAAGAATCTGTCTATACATGTGTGTGTGTTTGTGTTTGTATGTGCGTTTGTGTTTGTGTGTGTGTGTGTGTGTGTGTGTGTGTGTGTGTGTGTGTGTGTGTGTGTGTGTGTGTGTGTGTGTGTGTGTGTGTGTGTGTGTGTGTGTGTGTGTGTGTGTGTGTGTGTGTGTGTGTTGTGTTTGCTGGTGCTGCTGTGGTGTATGTATGTGTATGTGTAAATGAACGCGTTTGTGTGTATATGTAAGATCTATATATTTCTGCGAGAGAGAGACTTTAACGTGTGAGTATTAGCAGTGACATGCCTGCACGGGAGACGACTTCAGCGTGGGCATGTATGTGTAAATCCTCACAATTGCTAATCGCCTCATAAACCAGAGTACAAGGAACACAGCGCGTCATCACACGCACATCTGGACGTAGCCTCTCGTTAATGGCTTCCCTGTTCCCAGAGGCCTTAGCATCATGCACATCCTGCATTATGCACTCGGGATATATTGCTCCCTTGGCATAATATACCATGTTTAATCTAAGGCATGCACCAGAGGCATAACTCTGTATATAATCAGGTTTTTGGTATCATGTATACCTTACAGCATGCAGACTACACATAATAGAGTAGGTCTGCGTTCAGACATTTGATATCATGCAAATATTTTAATAGATCATGTATATGCTCAGGCATTTCATATAAAACACTTTGTATCACGCACCCTAGGCATAATGCACTGCAGTATGTGTAAAATCAGACATGTGAAGATAATCATGCCCCCAACATTGTGCAGCCATGACTAACATGCATTTTCGTATCAAGCATCGCGTATAACATGGTCTCAGAATATTTGTCGGTTCTCTTCAATAAAGTAATGTTCCCATTTTACGAACGTAATTATATCAACACTATCTTAACACTGCAGTTTGATCATCGATTTGGCACTAATATCGGCAGCGGCCATGATGACGGTGTCATTTTATCATTACGTTTACCATCGTTGTCAATTGATCAATCAAGGTCGTAGCAGTGGCGGCGATGTTGACAACAGCAACAGCATCAGCAATACGTAATGAAAACAGCAGTATTAGGAGTAGGATAGAGAGTATTAGTACCAAACATTGCTAAGTCAACACCAGTAGCAACGGTAGCAGTTAGTATAATCATTGGTGATGCGGTATACACCACTACCATGGCAACTATTGCTCCTACTATTAGTGTTTTTTTAATGGTCTCTAATCCTCCCCTTACGGCCATGCTTTCACTGATCGAGCCTCGCCTTTATGCTACTATACCGTCAGAATCAATATAGCCTTTTCTGTAATATTCAAATTCAAATTCAAAAACTTTATTCCATAAATTACAATGTTTATTCTTAATAAGGATGATAAAAATAGTCAAACCAGACATAACATAACGCTAATAGGAACTCGCTTCTCTTCTATCGCGAAGCCAACGTCACCACCACGACCCAGATCCGCAATCACATCACGATCATCACCTGCAATCACCATCCTCCTCCTCCTCATCGCAACCCATCGCGCCGCCTCGCCCATGCCACCACGCTCGACCTAAGTCCATTAAAATAGTTAGCAACACAGAATTCTTTTCTTTCTTTTTTTAGTCCTTTCTTCTCCTCGTCGTTGCGGCTTTGATATGAAGAGCAGCCTCGCGTGTCTGCCATGGCTGAGATTCCCGATCCGATTCCTGGTCTGCCGACAGATGGCTCTGCGTGACCCCAGACCAAGATGGCGTGGATTTTTTTTGTTTATTGTCATTACATTTATTATCATTATCATTTTCGTTAATGTTGCCATCATCATTGTTCTAATAAACCTTTTTGCTATTGCTATTTCATATCAGCATTCATCTTACTAATTATTATAATCACGTTGTACACTTTTTGTCGCCTCTTGCTTTCTTTCATCTCGGGTAAGAGTCATAATTATACTTATCATGTTGAGATGTTTAACGGAATTCTTTTCATTCAATTTCGATCTCAAGTATATATTCCACACATACAGACAAACACAAATAGATGGATTTCCGAATCGTTTTCATCGTTGAATAATGTCCTCACTCTAAGGGAAAATATGCCTTTGACTAAAACGAACCGTAGTTTTAATTCATAAACACGAAGAAAGCATCTGTTCTCTTTTAACGTATTCCTCTGTCCTTCGCATGCGGCAATGTTAATTGTCAATATCCTTGAGCCGCCACGTGTTCTTAAACATCTGTCCTCCATGAAAGCTGACTCAACCCACAAGCCGCTCGAAGTATGGCCACACCTGCCGCGAGGACAAAGACACGCGGCTTCCTAAAACGCAAGTCGCCGAGGCCCTTTCCGTAAGACAGCAAATTAATAAATAAACATATAAATTCGACCATACATATACATACACATATATACAAATATACACACACACACACAAATATATGTATCTATATATATAAATATATATATATATATAAATATAAATATATATATATATATATATATATATATATATATATATATATATATATATATATATATATATATATATATATATATATATATGCACAAATGATCATACCAGCAGCTGCGGTATTTGCATGATCTATTCCCAACTTTCATTCCGCCATCAACAGATTACTCTCTTGGCTAAATCTTTCCGCTTGCAGCGGGGAAGCTTATTCATTTCCTATCCAGTGAAAGTACTTTTCTCATGCCTCATGTCCCCCTGCCCATTTGGTCCCTGTCCCCTGTCACCGAAACCTGCCTTTGGCCCCTGTCGATCCCTGCCCCTTGCTCTCTCTCCCTTCTCCCTTGTTTATCTTCCCTTTCCTGATCCGATCCTTCTTCGATCCCTTCTGTCCCCTCTCCCCTACCTTTGTCTCCTGACCCATTTAACCCTTTCCCCTCTCCCTCTCTCCTTCTCCCCACTCCTGTTCCATCTCCTCGCTCCCCTATCCACTACCCTAGTGTCTTAGTCCCTGCCCCATTTCCCCATTCCCTCTCCCCTGCCCTCTGCCCCCTGCCCCCTGCCATGACCAGGCTCGCATTGACAGGCTGACAGATCCTATTCGACTCGAGCGGCCTTTTGGCTTCAATTCGTGCTAATTCCGCCTCCATACACGGCCCTTCCACGGTAACTCCCTCCCCCTCCTTTTGTCTCCCACACTTATCACAAGTACCATCTCTCTCTCTCTCTCTCTCTCTCTCTCTCTCTCTCTCTCTCTCTCATCTTCACTCTGCGTTATCCTGTCCTCTCTCAGCTTCCCATTGTCCTTCCCTGTGCTAACTGGCATAGCACGAGCCTTCCGTACGAAGGGAGCGCAAACCGCCGGAGGCCCTTTGCATTTCCAGCCCTTTGCACTAGGAGGGTCGACGTGCTGCAAGGCTCGACGCAGAAGCTCGACGCGCCATGAGGCCCGACTTGCTGCCAACCCCGACGCAGCACAAACCAACCACGACTGTCAGCGCCGGGCAGATGACCACGACAGTCTTATGATGAGTTATGACAGTGCCCGAGGCATCATGGTTGGGGTCGAAGGCAGCGGTCGGTCCAGCGGTAGTAGGAATCACGTGCAGTAGTGAATGGGTTAACGGTTGGGGACAGTCCACTATTCCCTAACTATTTCCTCTTCCGTGAATCGACACTAATGAAGGAAAATGTATGCTAAGTCATATTCAAGAGAGTATGAGTTTTGTGTTCGAGGACACGATTGGCTCAGAGACCATTTCGAGGGCTTGTCTTTGTAATAGATGATTTCTTTTGAGTTTTTGTTTCTAAAATTCTCTCGACCTTTATTTTTTCTTTCAATAACAACAGGCACACGCACTGACACATACATGCATACATACATACACAATAAACACACACACATGCACAAAGACGCACACAAGTCCACACAAACACACACACGCACACACTATCTCTCCCTCACACACGCTCTCTCCCGCCACCGCATACAACAGGTCATATTTCATATTCGATCACAACAAGTACTTCCTGTAAGCTCAAATTGGCACCAATATAGGAAGATTCGGCGCTATTGGGGGTTGGAGGGTAGAGGATCGGGGTCCGGGGTCCGGGGTATGGGGCATGGGGTATGGGGGAGAAATCCTCACAGAGCCTCTTGAAGGCAGCAGCTCGACGCCATTTCTTCCAAATATGTAAATTAAGCAGTCGGCATTCCTTACCTGGCGGGAGCTCGGCCCGGTACAGAGAAGGGGGGAGGCATGGTAGGCCTAAGGAAGTGGGGGCTGGCAGGGTGCGCGAGAGAGAGAGGGAAACAGGAGTGACGATGGAAGACAGAGCGGTGTGAAGGGGAAGGGACAGAGAAAGGTGTGAGACATGAAGGCGAAAGGGATCATCAGAATATCTGCCTTTATTGCACACACACACACACATTTACTTACAGACACATACACACACAAAAAATATATATATATATATATATATATATATATATATATATATATATATATATATATATATATAAATATATATATATATATATATATATATATATATATATATTTATATTTATATATATATATATATATATATGTATATATATATATATATATATATATGTATGTATATATATATATATATATATATATATACATATATACATATATATATATATATATATATATATATATATATATATATATATATATGTATATATACATACATACATACATAAATAAATACTAGATAGATAGAGAGAACAAAGACACCACTGCAAACAAAAATGCAAAGCAAGAGGCTTGAGGACTGCTAGCGCAAGAGATTGCAAGAGTGAAAGGCACATACACACACAAACAATATATATATATATATATATATATATATATATATATATATATATATATGTATGTATGTATGTATATATATTTGTATATATATATACATACATATATATATCTATATCTATCTATCTCTCTCTCTCTATCTCTCTTTCTCTTTCTCTCTCTCTCTCTCTCTCTCTCTCTCTCTCTCTCTCTCTCTCTCTCTCTATATATATATATATATATATATATATATATATATATATATATATGTGTGTGTGTGTGTGTGTGTGTGTGTGTGTGTGTGTGTGTGTGTGTGTGTGTGTGTGTGTGTGTGTGTGTGTGTGTGTGTGTGTGTGTGTGTGTGTGTGTGTGTGTGTGTGTGTGTGTGTGTGTGTGTGTGTGTGTGTGTGTGTGTGTGTGTGTGTGTGCATAAATACGATAGATAGATAGATATATATATAGATAGATAGAAAGATGAGAGAACAAATACACCAGATCAAGCAGAAATGCAAAGCAGCAGGTTGAGGACTGCTCGCGCAAGAGAGAGATTGCGAGAGTGAAATGTTATTGCAAGCTCGGCAATGATGACAATGATAGGCACTGATGATGATGAAATGAGCAATATGCTAATGCAGGTCTCGCCAGAGTACAAAGGGCGGCGAGGCTGCAGGGGAGTCGTCTACCCGCCTGATCCATGGCTGGAGGAGGGAAAGGGAAGAACAGCGAAGGGGGAAGAGGAGAATAAGAAAGAAGAAGGAGGAGAGGAAAAAAGAAGAAAAGGAGGAGAAGGAAAAAGAAGAAAAGAAGGAAGAAGCAAAGAAGATAATGAAAAACAAGGGAGAGAGGAAGCGAACGTTACACAATGAGAAAATAAATATAAGCAAGATGATACAAAGAAACAAACGCGTATGAGAAGTTCCCTAAAAAATCTCAATTCTAACCTTCCGAGAGATGCTCGTAATTACGGTATGATGTATCCCATGGTAGTTGTAAAGGGGGGGGGGGGCATAGTGCGAGAGAAGGGGGGAGGGGGCTGTCTCTTACCACATACCCCCTTATCAAGATCCTTTCCTTTTTATCCTGACAGGCGGCCTTGGAAGGAATTTTGAACAGTAAAGATGGTGACGGAGATGGGGTGTCGGTTATATAGTGACAGCTGTGCGAGTATATTGTGAAGCAATAAATCTAAATTGCATGCATTTTTTCTCGAATCAAATAACCATATAAAGTGTAATAAAAAAAAACGAAAAAGACGTAAAACAGACGCACATTTGTTTTGTTTGTTTCATCGGATATCACGCATTCCTTGGTTGTCGAGAATGCGGCGAAAAGAAGGGAAAGAGAAAGGCGCACAGTAGATAAAGCAATAAAGGAATGGAAAGGAATTTGGGGAAATTATGCTCTAAGGGCGGTGAAATAATGGCGAAAAGATAGAAGGTAAAGCAGTAGAAGGAAGAGAGAAAGAGAGGGATGATAAGAGAGAGAGAGAGAGAGAGAGAGAGAGAGAGAGAGAGAGAGAGAGAGAGAGAGAGAGAGAGAGAGAGAGAGAGAGAGAGAGAGAGAGAGAGAGAGGGGGGGGGGGAGATCTAAAGGGAAATGAGAGAAGCGCAGGAATTAAAATAAATAAAGGGAAAGAGATAAGAGGCAGGGAAGTAAGGAACACGATCTCCTAAGCCGCGGGATTACCGAGTGCCTTAATGAGGGGCCGGATCGCGTTCCCTCGCCCGGCTCCCGCTTGGCACCTGTCTCTCTCACCCACCCGAACGCCCCCACCCACCCATCCCTTCTTTATCCCTCCCCTCTCCCAAGACCCCAAGTCGCCCCTGCCCCCGAATCCCCCCCCCCCCCCTACCGCATCTTCCGACGTCTCTCGTAACGCCTCCTCGCGTCTCAGGCCTTACGACGGCGACGGCGAAGGAGGCAACGCGACTTTCACTTCTCGTCTGGTCGGTTCCGGTCGAGTGGACGGAAGGCGCCGGCCCTCTTCCCCTGAGACGGATGAGTGGATGGATGAGCTACTGAACGGGTGGGTGGGTGGATAGAGGGACTTATTTGTGGAAAGTATTTCTAAATACGAAAGAGAAGCTGATGGATGGGAGGATGACTGTGACAGATGGATGGATGAATACGAGCGGTTTCATTAAAATAATCCGTCAATTAATAGACTGCATTAAAATATAAAAAGGAAACAAATATTTGTATTGTAATCTAGAGTGAAGGAAGTTACAGTGAAATAGGCAATAAAAAGACAATCGCAAAATAGGATGAATAATTATAATGAATCCACAAAAACGGTTTGATTTTGCTCGTTGATTTGCGCGAAAGAAGGGCCCCGCCGCCAAACAATTGCCAACCAAATGCCACAATATTTGATGATTTGCTTATCCCTGCGTCTCCTTATCCTTCCCACGCCCCTCGAACCTCCTGGCAACCCTAGGTGGGAGGGGAATGCCAGGGATCCTTCCTTGGGGACGAGGCAGTGTTCTCGGCGCATTCCTGTCACTTCGGAGCGCCTCCCTCCGCGTCGGCCTCTTAATCTAGCGGACTGACGGCCTCTCGCTGTCTCCTTTGTTCCTGAAGCGTGGCTGGTCGTTTCAGATTCAATCCCGGTCATGGCAGGGCTGAATGCAGTCCGATGCCTTGGGGGCATTTTTGAGAAATAGAGATCTTCGAGTAAAATGGAAGGAGGACACATCGCCTAAAGATGATTCGGTCTTCGGAAAAGAAACGCAATCACACTAAAAAGAAGAAAAATCTTTGATAAAAGCAAGCGGAGTTGAAGATCCGACAAAAGAGAGAGAGAAAAAATACAGGTAAAAACAAAACACCTTCAATAATGACCCTCTCTTCCATGCCAGTAAAAGCTGTCATGTTAGCATGCGTTCGTCACTTCACCTTCCCCGTTGCTTCCCCATTCCCGAGAGCCATCAGACCCTTCACGTGTCAATCAGAATTCTGACTTTGACATTTTCTCTCTTTATCTGAGCATGCGAGAAGAAACAAGTCAACACTTTCCTCGTGATAATAACACGGCAATTCGACGCGGTAGAAATGTTACGGTATCATCTCGGCGTACGTCAACAAAGAACAACACTCACATGCACATGTAACGCGGCAAGTAAAGAGAGTGAGAGAGAGAGAGAGAGAGAGAGAGAGAGAGAGAGAGAGAGAGAGAGAGAGAGAGAGAGAGAGAGAGAGAGAGAGAGAGAGAGAGAGAGAGAGAGAGGGGGGAAGAGAGAGGAAGAGAGAGGAAGAGAGAGAGAGAGAGAGAGAGAGAGAGAGAGAGAGAGAGAGAGAGAGAGAGAGAGAGAGAGAGAGAGAGAGAGAGAGAGAGAGAGAGAGAGGAGAGAGAAGAGAGAGAAGAGAGAAAGAGAGACAATGAGAGTGAAAGTGATTCGACCCCTAAGACCTTTCCAATCACCGTATAATCGATTCCAAGCATACGTATTAAACATGAAATGAAGAGCCGCCGCTTACTGATATAAAGTAACGACGCCATTGGCCTCAGGTAGGAACGCGACTTCGGCCCCTACCTTTTCGGAGCAAAAATAGCGCACATTCCAAGGCATTTGCTACGGGAACAACAAGCGCTTCCCCTAGCATTGTTGCGGCATCATCAAGTTACCCTGTTTATGGACTCCTACTTCCCCTCCTCCTAGGAATCCCCCCCCCCCCGTGTCCAACCCCCACCCGCTTCTTTCTCATCAGCCCCCCCCCCCCCCACCACCGCCACCACCGTCGGGCTCATGATAATGAATTTGCATTTTACTGGAGGAGGCGACGGACGGACAATGCCGCGTGAGAACTCAGAAGAATGACACTCCATAAAATTATGGAGCGTGTGCGTGAGAATGGAGTCCGGTGGTCGCGCTAGGAATCTTTCGCGGGTGGAGGAGCTGCCGCTTTCGGTTCACTTCCTCGACTCGGAAGAATTAGTAGGCCTTGCTTGTGCATTGAGTCTCAGATAATGTGCCTTATTTCTCGTACAAGAATTCATCATTCTCGTTCATACATTCTCTCTCTCTCTCTCTCTCTCTCTCTCTCTCTCGTCACAATTCCCTCTTTCTGTATTTTCCGTCCTGCCCTCTTACATTCGTATTCCTTCCTCCCCATCCTTCTCATCCATAAACCTAATCACTTGCCTCCTTCCCTCCTCGTCTTCTTCTACCGGTCCTCTTCCATTTTCCCTATTCCCATATTTTCTACCCCCCCCCCCCCCCCGCCATCTCTCCAAGGACAAGTTCCCCGTACGACAAATGCGATTACCGATGGCCTCGCTACCCGATACCGCATGGGTGGCGTCCGAGGAGGTTTTCTTGCTGCGGCTCGAAATTTCTGCGGCTGGAACTCGACCGCAGTCCCCTTGGAAATGCATAATGAGTTACCCCGTGGCTTTTTGATTGTTATATTTAGGCGAGTTTCCTTGCTTTTTGGCACACAATTAGCATAACATTTACTGCCATTACTGCTAATTCTATCGCCAAGGACGGATTATTCCTCTGTTCACGTATACAGGAAGAAAAGAAGTGGATGACGTGTGTATGAATGAGTATATCCCTGCAATCGAGTTTAACGCTTCGTCATTCTCAGCCTCCGTGAACACGCGGAATTCGTCCTTTTATTGGTCTTATCTCGCCTGCAGTATCTCCTTAGTCAACGAGAACACATTCTAGATGTCGTAATCAAAGCATTTCTAGAATCCGACTCGGCTGTTTGGATTAAAGTTCAGCATTTACTCAGACGTTCGCCGTCGGTCACTTCCATCGAGGGGTTTTCTGAATCCGTGATCCTTTGCATTTTGTTTGTCCGTCCGCTTCGTCCTGAGAATTATCTAGATTCCATTTTGTTTGTTCTTCAAATGTCTGTTCGTGGAATGAATCCAATTCATTTTCATTCAAAATTGGATAATTTATTTAGTAAATAGTCACAAAAGACTCAACGCACATATTTCCATCTTCATAAAACCTCCGCCTTCTCTCGATCATGTATATTTGGCAACATATATATATTTGTATATGTATATTTGTTATGAAAATTAAACACATGGCCGAACGGTCCAACATGACTTTGAAGACTTTCAAGAATAGAAAACTGAAAAGCATATACGTTTTAACACCCCCCCCCCCAAAAAAAAAAAAAAAAAAAATCGAATCAAGCGCTGTAACGACCTCCTTCGCACCGACCGGTAAAAACGGCAGTTAATTCTCTCAAAACGATGACGTCACAGCGACACCGGCCGAATTCAAGCCGTTCAGAAGAGGAGCGTTGATCCCATCCTCCCTCCCTGGCATAAGCAGCTTCCCTCTCAACACCACCTCACCAAGATCTTAATTAGTGACCTGCCCTTCCTCTCCTCCTTCTCCCCCTCCTCCCTCCTTCCCTCCCTCCCCCTTCCCCCTTATTCTCCCCCTTTTCCTTGTCGCATCCCACTACCCCCATTCCCCTTCGGCTCGCCCTCTCCCTTCCCCTCCCCCGACATTACGCTCTCCCCTCCCTCGAACTCGCCTTCTCCCCCCCCCCCCACCTTGCCCTCTCCTTCCCTTAACCCCTTCGCCCTCGCCTTGACCTGCCCCCCCCCCCCCAGAACAAAGGGGTTGCGGGGTTAGGCCCACCGATAGCATGGGCAGCGGCGGAGGAGGTGGCAGCTGCTGGGCTTTCCTCGTAACAAATGACTCGCACATGAGCAGCTGGTGGAGCCGCAGGGGACAGCTGGGCCAGGGGGGTGGGGGGAGAAGGGGGGAGGGGGGCAGTCCAAGATGCACATCAGATAAGAGAAAGTGTGGAAGATGAAAGAAGCGTGGAAGAGGAGTCTCTGCCGGTTCCCCCGCTTACAGCCAAGAAGAAACTCTGGATCATCGAATTTCTTGCATTAGCTCCGAGGAAGGGAACCATAAGGGACAACGAGGAAGGGAACCATAAGAGTGCTCTCTCTGCTGATAACATTCGCGTCGCAAACCATGAGCAAGCGAGGGAATGATGGTGAATACGGCAGCAACAACAAGAGCGCGATGCCGTAGTAGGAGCAGTAGACGTGAATGCTAGAATATCGAACTAAGAACAAAGGAGAAATGAGGCCAAATAATGACGAAATGGTGATGATTCATGATGGAGATATTGATAATAATTATGTTAATAACAATAATAACCATTACCAATATCAGTATCATTATTATAGAAATCATACAAACACGAACATACGGAGAAAGATAACAATATGATATAAATCATGATAAAATTACAAAGTAAGGAAACACGCCAATCATTCCTAAGATATCAGTAACACTAGCAATTGGTCTAACAACATCGCAATTACCACAACAGCAACAATACCTGATGAAAACGACGCCCCATCGAACAACAGCAAACAGCAAACAAGCAAAGCGTGCGTTTTCCCACACTAGCTTCCCATCCTACTTCCCGGAGTCGAAAGTTCCTTTCACGATTATTTTGATAAGAATTTCACAACCTGCTCCCCCATTTTCTGGCAAGACAAGCAGCCTATCTCCCGGAAGAAAGTGACGTAACATGCATGAAGAAACGTGTAGAAAACACAAGGCACGTTGAAGAAAACACCACGAGGACTCCGTGTAGCTTCCGCTATAGAATATTCATCAGCTGTTTGTCATCATTAGCGTTTAGAGTATTTCCGCGAATGGCGTAACAGAGTGTCTGCTGAATGTATACATACCCGTACATACGTAATACGTACGTAACACTTACGGACACCCACAAAGTACGCCTTGGATATATGAATATGAATTGTCCATAAAAATACAGTATATGATGCACACATGTACACTCACTCGCACACGCCCATACAGATATATGTATCTCTCTCTCTCTCTCTCTTTCATGCACATGTATTTATATATGTATGTGTATACATACACACAAACACATATATGTACACACACACACATACAAACGTATATATGTGTATATATATATATATATATATATATATATATATATATATACATATATATATATATATATATATATACATCACTATACATCATACAACATTATGGGGAATAAAAACATACCCTAAAAATATATATATATATATATATATATATATATATATATATATATATGCATATATATATATATATATATATATATATATATATATATATATATATATATATATATGTGTGTGTGTGTGTGTGTGTGTGTGTGTGTGTGTGTGTGTGTGTGTGTGTGTGTGTGAGTGAGTGTGTGTGTGTTTGTGTGTGTGTGTGTGTGTGTTTATATATATATATATATATATATATATATATATATATATATATATATATATATATATATATATATATATATATATTTACACACACACACACACACACACACACACACACACACACACACACACACACACACACACATATATATATATATATATATATATATATATATATATATATATATATATATATATATATTTACACACACACACACACACACACATACACACGCACACACACACACACACACACACACACACACACACACACACACACACACACACACACATATATATATATATATATATATATATATATATATATATATATATATATATATATGCAAATATAAAGAAAAGCTTTCTTTGGACACAACAACCAAAAGCGACGGCAGGAAGCAGAGTTCCACCTGGACATTCTTTATCAGTTAGCACCTGGGCATCGCCATCTCTGTCCACGACCAAACCCGCCCCTTCCCGATGCCCAAGACCAGCTTGCTCAAAAGCCAAAGCCTAGTCACATCAATACAACCATAAACTAATTAACTTTATCGACCGATCAAGAACCCGACCTAAACCTATGCAACAACTCCCTCACGCCAATCAGGGTTAGTCCATACCTGGCACAGGTGAGACACTAATGTATTCCAGATCCCGATCATGAAATATCATCCCTAATCAGCTCGTCCACTGGAGGCTGCGTCTAATGTGGAGCCTATTCGTTCGTGCGTTTCCAACCGTCGGGTCGGTTTGCGGGGGCGGGGAGACGGCTCGCGTTCGGGTATCGGTAACGTAGGCGAGGCGACGTTTTGAGAATAATTACTCATTCTAATGCTTCTGGGACCGGTGATGATTCTTGTGGTAGTGGTAATTGCTGTTGTATAGTAGTAGTAATAACAGAAGTGTTATTACTCCTTACTGTTAGCAGAAATAATAGTTGTGCTGATAGTTGCAGTATTGAAGTAACACCAGCATCAATTGCAACAGCAATAAGAGCAACAATAAGGGGTAACGTTACGGACAATACTAAGGGTACTGTTATTATCATCGTTATCATCACCGCATGGCTGTCACACCTCTGCCACATGAATGCGCATTTTCTTTAGTTTCATCACTTCAAGCAAAAGTCTGGGACCGAGCCCGGGTTGGGCTTCCGTTTTATCGTCCCTCTGAGTGGTCAGGCCCTTGGAGTCCTAAAAGTATTCCTTAAAAGGGAAAGGCAACAAAATTAAGGGTAATACAATCATCATAATCTCCACTTCCATGATCATCAATGAGAATCTCATCAAAGCTAAAAAGCGATGGTGATAAGAGCACTGCAACATTCAACGGCACCTGTCACAGACAGTAAGACGCCAGACGGATTCGAAGGACCAAACTACGGGAAAAAGCAACGCCCATACATGACTACCACCCGAGTGTCCTTGGTCTCGTGTGGCCTTGAGTGCAGTCCTCTACGTGCTAAATCTGATTAACTTCGAATCCGTGTACGTCTGGGTGTTGTGTGCGTGACAGCAATGTGTACGCGGCCGTGATGGAGTCCTGGGAAACACACACACACTCCTCACACTCGCGCAACGGCTACGCTGACGGACCACTCGGCCGGAACGGCTTGGGCTGCCGTGAGTGGAAGAGTGGAAGAATGAGAGGGAAGGGGAGAGGGAGAGGAGGAGGAAGGGGGAAGAGCAGTAGGAGGGGGAAAAGGAGGAAGAGAAAGAGGAGGGAGAGAATGATGATGATGATGATAATGATGATGATGATGATGATGATGATGATGATGATGAAGAGAAGGAGGAGGAGGAGGAGGAGGAGAAGGAGGGGAGGAGGGGGAGGATGAGGATGAGGATGAAGAGGAGGCGGAGGAGAAGGAGGAAGAGGAGGAGCAGCAGGAGTAGTAAGAGGAGTAGGGAGAGAGTAAGAGGAGAAAAGAAGAACGAAGACAAGGAGACGGAGGAGAAAAATGGGATGAGTAGTAGAGGACCAGATGGAAGAGGACAAAGAGCAGGAGGAAAGAGGAGGACCTAGGGGAGGAAGGAAGAGGAGAAGCTAGGGGAGGAGGGAAGAGTAGCTAGGGGAGGAGGAAAGAAAAGAAAGAAGGGCGAAAAGAGAAGAAGGGAGATTATAAAAAAGAGGAAGAAGAGGAGACAGGAGTAAAATCTATAAAAGACAAGAGATTGAGAAAATAATTGACAAACTGGCTGCAACATCCCCATGCGCTGTTCATATTCCACAACCTAAACATATTTCCAAACCTAAGCATCCTTTGAAACGAAGCCCCTTGAGAGTGCATGATGCAATATACACTTGCAGGGAGAGTAAAACGATCCAAGCGGATGGCCGTTGAATGACAATGACACTGCGTCCAGTGCAACCGAACTGTGAACACCCGTGGCACAATCCATTTCTTTGGTTTGTCTCCAGGGCGGGGGGTGGGGTGTGTGTGTGTGGAGGGAGGAAGAGAGGTAGGGGATGGAGGAGGAGGAGAACGAATGGGATGAAGAAAGAAAGGGATGGAGGAGGAGGAGGAGGAGTAGGAGGAGGAGGAGGAGGTAGATGAGAAAGAATGAGAAGATGGAGAAAGAAGAGGAGGAGTGGGAGGGTAGAGGAAGAAGGTTTGCGAGGAAAAGAGAAGGGAGAGAAAGATGAGATGGGATAGAAATGATTTATAGAACAAGGATATGAAGGGGTGAGTAGGAGGGTGAGAAGAGAAAAAAGAAGATGACGGAAGTGAGGAGGGGGAGGAGGGAGAAGAAGCAGAGAAAGAAAGGCGGAAAGAACGATGAGAAGACGTTCATGGACATTCCCTCTTCAAGTAATCAATCTACACTCGACAGAAATCAGAATCACTTGTTAGGAGAAAAACAAAATTCGGGCATTTGCTTCACCTCCTTCCACCCCGTTGCTCCTCGGGGCGTGACCTCAGGTTACCTTGACCTCATGCTGATGACCTTTCACAGTTAGCTCCCCTGTTGGCACGAGAGGTCACGTGGCGCGTTTTCTATGAATATTTTTGCCGTTTTCTATTCATGGGGAAATTGAGGTGCTACGTTAATGGCCATGCGGATAACGCGGCTAAAATATTTCACGCTATAACGACCGCGCGGTTCAGAGTCGTGCATTACGGACAATTTAACATAAAAATACACTTTCGCTTGCCTGTAAGTACGTCTGTAAAGATGTATGGCACACTAAATCATAGCAAATAATTCATACATCTCTATAAGCATTATGAGAGGCATTTACGAATTTTTATTCCACACAAAAGCAAGTGAATATTTTAGCTAATCATACTCAACATTACCCCACCTATCTGAATCTTGGTCAAGAACACAAAACTAGAATCCACCTCCCTCCTAAATAGGGAGAAAATTGCCAAACATAAACCGAAAATATTCCATGCCATATAAATCCAATCGTCTAATAAAAAAAAACATCCGGTCGCAATACAACGCAAAGCCAAGCGAGTTAGTTGCGCTCGCGGAAAAGCCTCGGCAAACACGCGGCTCGACAGTTTGTTTACACCTGTTCGAGAATGGCGGGGGGTCGACGGGGGAAGGGGGTGGGGGAGGGGGTCATGGACGGGGGAAGCAGAAGGAGGGGGAGGAGGTAAGATGGCCGAGAGGGTGGGGGAGCATGGGCGAGAAGGCGGGGGGGAGGATGGGCGAAAGAGTGAGGGAAAGATGGGCGAGAGGAAGGGGGAGGACGGGCTGAGGAAGTTGATAGATGGACGAGAGGTAAGGGGAAGGGGCTAGGGGGTGGGGGAGAAAGGGCAGAGAGAGAGGGGGAAGATGGGCGGAGGTGGGGGGATAAGGTGGGCCTGGGAGAAGCAGGAGAGGGGTGGGTCCGATCACCGGTACGCAAAAGGCTTTACGATGCATGTACATTCTTTTGAGAGCTGACATCTCTTCCGGGGGAGAAGGGGGAGGGAGGGAAGGGAGTGGGGGGCATGGAGATGTAAAAGGGGGTGGAGGGATAGTAGAGGGAGGAAGTAGGGCTTTCTCACCCTATTGTGATTCATTAGGGAGTCGCGATAATGTGATAATGTTCATTCACGATTTCTGTTTCCCGCCTCTCTCTCTCTCTCTCTCTCTCTCTCTCTCTCTCTCTCTCTCTCTCTCTCTCACACTCTCTCTCTCTCTCTCTCTCTCTCTCTCTCTCTCTCTCTCTCTCTCTCTCTCTCTCTCTCTCTCTCTCTCTCTCTCTCTCTCTCTCTCTCTCTCTCTCTCTCTCAAACACATAATCGCAAGCGCACCTGCATTCACCCACACTTATGTCAGCCACACACTGAACTATTCAACCTGTGGAAGGAAAGAACTCTCGCATTTATCCATAGACTCAGCGATAAAATCTGTACGGGGGTAAAAACTTCCAACATGATGGAAGATCAAAATGAGCGATTTGATGTGCGAGGTTTTATCTTTATCGCCCCATACACAGGCAGATATTTAGGAGATTTGGTCCGTAGCGATCAAATCTGCTGAAACTGAGCGATCAAATCTGCAGGTGTATGGCTAGCTTATCTCTCTCTCTCTCATTTCCTCTGCACTCGTCTTCCAACAATCTATCACAATCGTTCGTTTCTTCGACCGGGAAATTGCTCGGCAAACAAACTCTGCGGACCAAATCAGTCAAAACTCCATCAGTCAACACTCCTTCCAGAGCCCCGAACTCCGCGTTAGACAGCGTTCACTCCTTCGGCCTTTTCATCTAATCACAGCTCGGACAAGCGTAATAGAATATCCATACCACTATAATGGTCCCGCGACTTTCTATTGTGAGTTAAGCATTAATAATCGAATCGCCTTGGCAGCGAGGAAGCGCCACGGTCGAAAATTCTAGCGTGTGCGAGTGTAAGGTGGGCCATAAGGACACGGGGTGTTGGTTCATCAGCCGTGACTCTCACTCGTAACCAGTAATTAAGGTAATGATGTGACCTTAAAAGAAACCTAGCATTTCCATAAGCCGAGCTCGGGGAGGCCTACCTGAGCAGCAACGGAAAGTCGATCGCGTAATCGGACTCAATTCAGGAAAATTCTTAATAGCGTATCGTGCGATAATGGAACTTTCCCGGATATTTGAGATGGGAAATGGTGGAAATCGCTGTCTGTCATCGAAGGAAATGGCGTGTGACTTTCTCCTCGCTTCGAAAAATACGATGGGACGCAATTCATAACAATCAATCAGCGTTGTATGGCGATCGTGCATTCCAACTGATGACGATCAACACGATAAAAAGCCAACATTCGGAACTAACCATCGGACACACAAACACCCACACGGACACCGCGTCCTCCGTCCAAGACTAGCAAACAATCTTCCAAACGATACTGGCCGAGAAAAAAAAACTGTCGGAATATCTACTTTCTTGACAAATAATGAGATTAGGGGAAGATCAGCGCGCCTGTCCACTATCACAACACCGCAGCGAAGACCTTATCTAAACACGGCAAAGACTTTAAGCAGCCGTAAGTCCATAAGGTTCAATCGCCCCCCGCCTCCCGCACTCCCATCGCCTCTACGGCCGAGTTAATTACGCCGCCGAAAAGCCATCAGAGCCGAGTGATCATCAAGGGATCGAGTGAAATGAAGGCGATGGCGCGGCCGAGAAAGTTCCCTCTCAGAGCCATGGCTGCGCCGCCATTAATATGGGAAGGGGAAGGTTCTCACGCCGCCTGCGTTACGAAAACCCGATTGGAACATTCGGATTTTCGCCGCGTCCCTTCAGTGTCTTCCAAGTCGCGGAGGTCCTCCTTCATCAATCTGAAAACTCAGCTCGGTCGTAATGTGGTCCTCGAACCTTCGTCTCTCGCCCTCGAGCTACGTCAGTATTGTCATACACATCTTATAAACATACATACAAACATACACACACATTTGTGTTTCTGTATCTGACCGACGCGCGCCCAGTTCCCTTGCCGACAAACAAGTAATCGGTACCTTAATTACAATTTCAATCTCCAACGTTAATTAATTCTCTCAAGACAATATACTTCGCTACGGCTTGGCGTAACAGATCAGCACACACACACACGTACAAACATGCACTCTCTTCCTTCCTCCCTCCCTCACACCCACACTCTAAACGACCACCCTTCCCCCTCTCATCCTTTATTCTCCTCCTTGCTAGTTCAGTCAGGTCAGCCTTCTTAACTAGTGAGGCGATTCACCAAGGTTTAATCCAAGGCACTTCCTTGCTTCGCTCCGTTACTCCTGTCCCATCGCCCACCTTGGACATTACAAATATTTACCATGCAAATTTTCGCACATTCCTGCTATCGTTTACCAAGTCGGCCTCCCTCTCTACTTCCCCACCCTCCTAAACCTCGCCTACCCCTTCCCCACATCCCCCACCCCTCTCCCACCCTCTCCTCCTCTCGCCTCTTAACTCTTCTCTGAACTTCATTTCGGTTCTTTTTCATCCTTTTCACTTCTACAATTTCCTTTGCATCTTAATCCTATTATTTACCCTCTATTTACTTTCCATTTCCTTTCCTTTAATATATACAAATTTTTAACAAGAATCTTTAGAAGTTACATAAATAACGACCTTTGACCGCCGAGTCATCTGCTACTTTGGCCACTCGGCTGCCAGGCTTTTGAGGGCCAACAGCCTCTTCTAGGAAAAGCTTTCTTCAAGAACACACTCAACGCCTCTACGATCTCTCGTCCACTCACCGCTATTTTACGGACTGCCACTGCTACTACCACGGCTCCAACCAGTCACCATCTTGACAACCAAGACTCCTACCACATATCAAATATCGCTATCAAAATCGCCATCACCACAACCATCTTGACTACTACTATCCCTAACACAGTCACCATTATCGTTAACACTGCCCTCACTACCATTACTACTATTACGACTCCTATTACTATCACCACCACCACTACCATGCCACCACGACTCCAACCACTAGCATAGCTGGACCAACGACCTCTGGGGGTGAGTCCCGACGGCAGCGACAGATGGGTTGGGATTGGCTGTTGGTCAGCGTTGAAATCTCCCTCCCCCCCCTCTCTCTCTCTCTCTCTCTCTCTCTCTCTCTCTCTCTCTCTTATTCTTATCATTCCTTCTCCTTTTTTTCCTTCTATATAA
>BOPN01001299.1:175718-180718 GCA_017312705.2 Penaeus japonicus
AATAAACCAGACAAATTACTTTAATACCTCATACATACTGCGAGGCCGAAGGAATCGAAAGCCAAGAAAACCCGAAGGAGTTCCGAAGGGCCGAGAGAGAGGTCGTGCAGAGCCATTCCCCAGGAAGCCCGTGGTTGTGACGACGAGTAAACAGCCGATTCACGGCTGACCCTCTCTACAATGTCGTCCCCTCATTATTGGCTTCATTCCTCCCCGCCGAGAAGGTTCTTGTGTAATTACGGCTAGCAAGCAGTCACGATCTCGAGCAAGGGACCAGGGGGAGGGGAAGGGGGTACTGGAGAGGCGGTAGGGAGAGAGGAAGGGCTGAGGGCGGAGGGGGAAGGAGGCGAGGGAGAGAGGGTGAGAGGGAACAGAAGAAGATGTCGGTGAAGTGGAGGGGCAGTGGGTGGGAGGAGGTGCTGAAGGTTGTGAGCAGTGGTAATGGGGAAAAGAAGGGCAAGTGTTCGGGAGATTTTGAAGAAGCGGTTTTCAGTTTTTTTTTTCTATCTTATCCAGGCTATTTTGAGAGGAGATGAAGAAAAAAAGCATCGATTTTGGCCGGCTCCCCCCTCCCCCCCTCTCTCTCTCCTTCTCTATCTCTTTAATCTAGTCTTGTGTATGTTTTGTATGTACAAACACACACAAACACACACTCCCATACACACACACACACACACACACACACACACACACACACACACACACAGACGCCCAAGAGATAGTATCACTGCACATGATCTATCTAGGCGTTGCAAGCCGAGGCAGCAGTGAGGCATCGTGAGTGCGTTCGCCGAACTGCATTCCGTTGGGATCCCTCGCTTAGTGTTTACTCTTCTATTATGGCTGTGCGCGCTCGTTTGCTTGTGTGTGTATGTGTGTGTGTATGTGTGTGTGTATGTGTGTGTGTATGTGTGTGTATGTGTGTGTGTGTGTGTGTGTGTGTGTGTGTGTGTGTGTGTGTGTGTGTGTGTGTGTGTGTGTGTGTGTGTGAGCGCGCGCCAGGTTCAAGGACCAGGTACATCGGTCAGGTATGATAAACAGCTACGAGGACCACCCTCAAGTACGACCCCCCGTCAGTGACTCGAGAAGAAAGCACAGTCGTACATGCGGGCGAAACTGGACCTCTTAAATAAGGTATTAGAAACAAGTCCCTGGGTTGTTCGGATCAGAGGATCGAGGGGGGTCCCGCGCCTTACAGTGGGTGGGGTGGGGAGGGGCGGAGGCGTGGGTTGGAGGGGGGGGGGCAATGCGTGGGTTGGAGGGAAGGGAGGGCAATGCGTGGGTTGGAGGGAAGGGAGGGCAATGCGTGGGTTGGAGGGGGGAGGGGGAGCAATGCGTGGGTTGGAGGGGAGCAATGCGTGGGTTGGAGGGAAGGGAGGGCAATGCGTGGGTTGGAGGGGGAGGGGAGCAATGCGTGGGTTGGAGGGCAATGCGTGGGTTGGAGGGAAGGGAGGGCAATGCGTGGGTTGGAGGGGGGAGGGGGGGCAATGCGTGGGTTGGAGGGGAGGAGCAATGCGTGGGTTGGAGGGAAGGAGGGGCAATGCGTGGGTTGGAGGGGGAGGGGAGCAATGCGTGGGTTGGAGGGAAGGAGGGCAATGCGTGGGTTGGAGGGGGAGGGGAGCAATGCGTGGGTTGGGAGGAAGGGAGGGCAATGCGTGGGTTGGAGGGGGGAGGGGGAGCAATGCGTGGGTTGGAGGGGGAGGAGCAATGCGTGGGTTGGAGGAAGGGAGGGCAATGCGTGGGTTGGAGGGGAGGGGGCAATGCGTGGGTTGGAGGGGAGGGGAGCAATGCGTGGGTTGGAGGGAAGGGAGGGCAATGCGTGGGTTGGAGGGGGGAGGGGGGGCAATGCGTGGGTTGGAGGGGGGAGGGGGAGCAATGCGTGGGTTGGAGGGAAGGGAGGGCAATGCGTGGGTTGGAGGGGGGAGGGGGGGCAATGCGTGGGTTGGAGGGGGGGCAATGCGTGGGTTGGAGGGAAGGGAGGGCAATGCGTGGGTTGGAGGGGGGAGGGGGGGCAATGCGTGGGTTGGAGGGGGAGGGAGCAATGCGTGGAGGTTGGAGGGGAAGGGAGGGCAATGCGTGGGTTGGAGGGGGGAGGGGGAGCAATGCGTGGGTTGGAGGGAAGGGAGGGCAATGCGTGGGTTGGAGGGGGGAGGGGGAGCAATGCGTGGGTTGGAGGGAAGGGAGGGCAATGCGTGGGTTGGAGGGGGGAGGGGGGGCAATGCGTGGGTTGGAGGGGGGAGGGGGAGCAATGCGTGGGTTGGAGGGAAGGGAGGGCAATGCGTGGGTTGGAGGGGGGAGGGGGGGCAATGCGTGGGTTGGAGGGAAGGGAGGGCAACGCATGGATTGGAAGGAACGGAGGGCAATGCGTGGGTTGGAAGGAAGGGGGGGCAATGCGTGGGTTGGGGAAGGGGGTAGGGGTTAAAGGTGTTCGATGCAGGGGAGGAGGAGAGCAAAGGAGGAAGATATCTAAAAGAAAATAAGAAACAGAAGGAGAAAAGGCAGAGAGAGGCGATGCGGACAAATAGCGGAGGGAGAGCATGCAGGGAAGCAGTGGCCAAGTGAAAAAGAAAGAGAGAAAAAAAAAGAAAAAAACAATGCTGAGGTCCCTGGAAACCGTCAACTCAAATCTAAAGGCCGACCTTAATCATTTTTATTTTCTTATTTTGAAGCAAATTGCCGAAATGATATGACGTCAAACGATGAAAAAAGAAAACGAAAAACCTTACAGCCTTAGCTATTTTTATTTACTAGTACGCTACTTGAACCCCAGTACATTCTTTCGCTCGGAAAAAAATGAAATCTTAGGTAAAATACAGGGATGGATGGGAGGCAAAACGAGAAGAATGGCATTGCGGAGGGGAAATGAGAAAAAAAATGAGAGGAAAAAAAATAGCAGGGAATAAATGTACGAAGAATACAAATAAAAGGAAGTAAAATTGAGAGGGAAATAGGGGAAATGATTAAAATGGAAGGGGGAAACGAGAATAGGAGGGGGGGAGAGGAAAAGAGATGGAGAAAGAGGGGAGGGCACGCAGGGCCAAGGCAGATGGTATGATGGAGAGTCTGTGCGTGCGTGCAGAGGATTCGCATATATTACGTAACGGCGCTCTGGGTGGGGCAAGGTAGATGCAGAGGTGTGAGAAATACGAGGGGATGGAGGTGAAAGAGAAATAGAGAGAGATAGAGATAAAGGGAGAGAGAGAAAAGGTACTAATTAACTGCACCGGAGAGTGCAATACTACATTAAGGGATGAAGATGAATGAAGTAGGATGCGGATGAAAATGAGGACGAGGATGGGGAGAGGTTAGGGAGTAGGGCTAGTAGGGGCGGGGGGAAGAGAAGGAGCAAGAATAGAAGACGTTAATAAAGAAGAGGAAAAAATCAAAGAACGACGATGATAATATTACAAATCTGAAAAGAAGAAACACACGAAGGGAAAACATCACAAAGAATGCCAAAATCAGAAAGAAAAACCGCGGAATGCAGAATAGAGGAAGGGGGGGAGGGGTGGAGGAGGCAGGAAGGGGGAATGGGAGGGGGAGGGGGAGGGGAGAAGGAGGGAAAGAGGGGAGGCGCAATCTCTGTAGGAAATCTTTTGGGAAAAATTCTTCGGCCTTTGGTTTGTAATTCACCCAGAGTCGAAAACCCGCCTACTTTTTTTTCCTTCTTTCTTTTCATCTTATTTTATCTTACAACTTTTTTTTCTCTAAGCCTCTTTTGCTTTTAAGTGGTGAGAGGAGGAGGCAGGAGAGAACAGGAAGAGGAGAAGTATAAATAAATAGACAGACAAAATGCGAAAGAAATCGATGTAAATAAATAAAAGAGATTGTAAAGAGATAAGGAAAAGGAAGAGCCGCCTCAACGCAGCAAATAAATGCTTGAACAGGCCGCCCGGTGAACAACTTTGAACGAGGCTTTAAAACTCGTTGCGAAAATAATTTTCAGGCAGACGTATGCCCGATAACACATAAAATTATCTCATGTGATAACCACCGCATGGACACGACACAACCCCGCCCCTTAGGTCCCTCCCTCCCTCCCCCTACTCCTCCCCCTGCCCCTTCTCCCTCCCCTTTCCCCCTCCTCCTTCTCCTTCTCTTCCTTGCCCCTTGTCTCTCCTACTCCCCGCCATCCCCCTCCCTTACCTCGTTAACCCCCACTTCCATTTCTCAGACCATTCTTTTTCTTCTTCTCGTTTCTTCCCTCCTCGTTCATCATCTGTCCCGTTTCCTTACTCTTCTTCATCGCCCTAGGATGATCATACCGGTCTGTCTCCCTTTCCACTTCATTATTGTTATCAACATTCCGTATTGACTTATTTCGCATGTCTTTACCAGCCCTCTTCCTCACCGTCCCTTTCACCACACTGTTGCGCTCCCCCTTCTTCTGACCCACCTCAATCTTTCTTCTCTCTCTATCGCTTCCCCACGTTTTTCTACTTCTTTGGATAGGTTTGCAATCATCTAATGTCTCGAATCTAGTTTTTACATATTTTTAGAATCCAGTCTAGCTTTTTCCTCGCGATCCGTGCCCGCGCCCCCTCCCCTCCCCTCCCCCTTCCTCCTCCCTCTTCACATTTTTCCACCCCCTACCACTACCCTCACCCCTCCCCCCGTACATACCCCTACCCCTCGACGCGGGAAATCAATGGTAAAGATCGGAAAGAATTGGGGTCACACGATCCTGTTTTGCTGGAAGGGTACGTCACCCCGACGCGGGACTTTTCTTTTCTTCTGTTACACCTTTACGCTTTAGGGATACTAGAAGTAAAAGAGGAAAACAGAAAAAGAGGAAATCTGATGTAAAACGAGAGAGATGAAAAGAGAAATGGGGAAAAAGACAGGACGAGAAAACTCGTTGGTGTGCTTGAGTCGAGGAATGCGAGATCTGGCCACACAGGGATCGCATGTGGAATCCCTTGGGGAGCTTTGAGAAATGGGATCACACATCACACATGGCATGCTACTGAACGGACGTATGAGACAGATAGATATATGGA
>BOPN01001299.1:185718-188218 GCA_017312705.2 Penaeus japonicus
TGAAATTATTCACTGGTTTTACTTGAAAAACCTTTCAGTAAAAAAAATATCGGCGAATAATGCAAAACAAATAGATAAAAAATAACCACTAAACTGACCTTTCCTCTGAACACAGTGAAGATTACACAATCTCTCATAATCTCCTTCTTAACCTCCCTCCTCCTCCCTTCCCCCCTTCCTCCCTCCCCCTACCCCTCCATTTCGATTCAGTTACTTAAACTCTTTCTACATTCCGTTCCCCTTCTTATTCCTCCTTAGCTCCTTTTCCTCTCCTTCCATTGCCTCCTCTTCTGGCTCTTCTTATCGAGATATGACCTGTGCGGCCTTCCTTCTCCCTAAACTGAAATAAAGCAAGAATTTTGAAGATTTCACTGATGGTTTTCGTCACAGTCGTGGGGCGACAGGTGTGTGGGAGCGCGCGCGGGTGTGGGAACGAGAGTAATTGTGTGACAAAAAGCGTGACAACATGATACGACTGTTACCGTTGCTGCTGGAGGCGAAGGCAGTGCTAATCATAACGATGGTAACAATGGTGAGGCCTCAGCTTCGAAGATAAACTACCTGAAGGTGAAACGCAGTTTGATTTCGGAACAGTTGTCTCAACTTTCAAACAAGCGTACTTTGTTTAATAACGACTGTCATCATCTTTAAGATAATAATGGCGACGTTTAGGGTAATATGAGCATATCTCCTGTTTTATGCCTGAGACACCTCTCTTCGGGAATAAGGAACCAAGACGGTAACATAACAACAACAACAACAACAATAATAAAATTATATAATTATTATCATCATCAATATCACTGAATTATTACTTTTGTCATCATTGCTACCACACTACTGATAATGTTAACAATAATAACAGTAAAGATATACTCATAATTTACCACCACTACTAATATAAGATAACAGCATCAATATTAACTACCACTGCGGTAATACTTGAAGTCCTGATAGGCATAACAATCTATATAATCCATTGTCAAACTCCTTCACTACGACACGACTTACACACAAGACGCCATGCTGTTCTCCACCATGTCATGACGGCTTTGTTTTTTGTTGCCAGCAATTACATGGCTGGTTATTAATGCCTGTGCATGACGTCACCTTCAAATCCTCCTCCTAATGGCACAGAGACGAGCCGCAAGCCCCGCCCCTTCCATCTTCCGCCCTCTTTTTAGTGTCGACCACAAGAACAAAATAAAAAAAAGTCACTGTGAACTAAGAAAAATAATTTCAACTTGGGTGTTTATGTCTACCCAAAAAGGATGCATCTCCATCGAGAACTTGATTGACAACCTCAAAAATATACGAAAATCACTGTCATGTCGCAACATTCATAACGTTTCAAGCATGCACTGGAAATATTGTTTGTACTGATGACGTCACCAGATACGCCCCGCCTATCCGTAATAACGCGCGCCCCGCCCCCTTTTCCTCTCTGCGATGTATTGCGAAGTACGTGAGACTTTTTGAGTACTCTGTTGCGGTAAAGAAGGCCTTGGTTGTCGTAGGTCTTCGTTCGTTACATGTATGTACTTTGTGGCGTAGAATGTAACAATGGCCAACTTAGCGGGGATGTAGGAGTAAGACGTTACGTAAACACTGCTAGTCACAAATGAGATTAGAGCTAAAGGCAGGTGTAGAAAAAAGTCTAAGAACGTGCAGAAAAAAGTTAGAATTCTATTTGTGTGCTTAGCGTGATGGCCTACTGATGATGGCTAAGGTTATCATTGTTTTGATGAAGAAGGAAATGAAAGCATACACACACACACACACACACGCGCGCGCAAGCACGTAAAGATAAACACACATTTATTTATCTTTCACACACATGTATACACAAAGAAACACACATACACACTATACGCACATAATACTACTTAGGAACTATACAACCTCTCAGTTCCAACTTGTAAGACTTCTTGATGAAAAAAAAAACTCTACGGACGACGACGTCGGATTCCAATGACATACGACAGAAAAAGCGGTAATTTTCCCGGAAATTAAGTTAAGTTTAAATAAAGTTTCCATTTTCTGTTGGTTTCTTCTGGGGTCCTTGTGCGCTTTTTGAAATCGTATTGCACGTGGGAAACTCAGTAACTCAAGGTCATTTACATACTTCAGAGCTCTTAATTTTTCTTAGTATTATCTCACTAATTTTGTCATTAATGAATGTAAAATTTAACGATATACGTGTATTAGATTTGGTCTTTCTATTCTTGGCAGTAAACTAAGAAGAAAACACATATAAGCTCGATAAGAGCGAAATATTTTTGTCGGAATTGTGAAAAAAAGTTTTCATATATATAATTACTAAAGACAGCGCAGCGCAGTCTGACCGCCAAGTGACTTTCCACCGACCAGAATTTCGTAAATTACTAAACAGTTGAGCAACAAAGAACTTGCATACAGGCTCTCGACCGTACATAAATATATATATATATATATATATATATATATATATATATATATATATATATATATATATATATAT
>BOPN01001299.1:225718-230718 GCA_017312705.2 Penaeus japonicus
AAGGAATCGCTTCCCAACGAGGGGGTAAAACCTGATGGATTTTAACGACTTTTGGACTTGTCGGGAGAATGAAGGAGAGAAAGAGAAAGTAAGAAAGATAAAAGCGAGAGAGAGACAGAGAGAGAGAGAGAGAGAGAGAGAAAGAGAGAGAGAGAGAGAGAGAGAGAGAGAGAGAGAGAGAGAGAGAGAGAGAGAGACAGATAGATAGATAGAGAGAGAGGGGGGGAGGGGGATACGAAAATTACAATCTCTTCTTGACCAAAGGAACATGACATACCTGAAGTAAATGCGAAAATAATGCACCCGAGCTTGTAAAACTCCTCGCCATTGAGAACCAGTTATATCCCGGGGCACGCTGAGAGACAGCGAATACTCGCCGACGTTGCGTACTCTGCGGGACAGCTCTCACGTTCTATTCAAAGAAGGAACGAGTATCTTACGAATCAAATATCTATTTCCTTAAATCCTGTACTGAAAAAAACGAAATCTATGATCGTATGCTCTCTTGATTTTGTAGATATATTTTAAAGAATTTCCAGAGGTAAAATTCAATGGCTAATATACATACTTAAGCCTCGAAACTTGGCGAACCGTTGACGAATGACCACGCTATCGCACGGGTGAGACAGCGAGCAAGCGTAACGCCAAGATTACGCAAGCGGAAACGGTCGCCACATTCGGCAAGGAGCGAGTTGGGGAGGAGGCCGTGCAGGTATTCCACGTGCTTTGAGAAAACAGTCCTCCAGGAGATCATCGACCAAAGAGATCGCATTTGGTGAATTCCTGTCTTGTCATTGGGTACGAAGATACACGGCGAAGCACTTGTCAGGCGCGAAGACAATTTGCCCTGCGCTGCGAGTCGCAGTTCCGTTACTACTGTCTCGGTCACAGTGACGACTTGGGTGTCCGAGGTCGTACCTCTCAAGAGGGGTTCTCTCATCCCATGTGAACACGCATCCCGCGGGACCTTTGCTCCGAGTCGAGCCATCCATCACCGCTGACGATTGTGTTCGCCATCACTTATCACCTGCTACGAAGCTAACATATTAACTCTCGATTAATAACGCGTTTCCTTCTCCCGGCGCACCTGTGTTCCCTCGCCTCCTTCGGACCCGCAGGCGTTGTTGTGAAGGGGAAGAGAGGGGGGGGGGCGGATTAGGGGGTTAAAAGTCCCCGCGCCAAGGTCAGATCACAGGTGCGGGGCGTGAAGGCAGTCTGACGCCCGAAGTGACGCCCCGGTAAGGCCGGGCACACAGCTGGACTAACAGAGTGGCGCCGCGCAACGTGATTAGTCATTGCAGCTCCCCGGAGGCCGGCGAGCTCCCCAGGGGCCGACCGCTCCACTGACGCGGCCCCTCCTCCTTCCTCGCTCTCCCGCCTCCGACTCCCGGTGGAAGGCCCCGGGTACGTCGTAGGAGCGCCTAGAGAACACGGCGTTCTAGCTAGCTACTGAAGCGCAACTTGGGTAGCGAGGAAGCGGCGAAGAGAGCCGGCGGGGGACGTCGTTAAGGATGTTCCAGCGGAGGGAGCAAGCGGCGGAATGAGGATTAGACCGAGCTAAGCCTTGGGTACGTCTTAGATGAGCGGCGCTTCGGCAGGTGGCAGCGCGGCCTGAGTGACAGACGGAGACAGCGCCAGTGTTGCGTCCTGCAGGGAGTCGCGTCGATCTACACGCTGCCAGTGGGAATTCGCATATCTTCTCCTGTGGCCCGAGGGGAATCTTTCTACGGCCATCGTAACGCACACTCCCATGCTCGAGCATGGCAGGTACACGCGGGGTACATTCCACATACCCTGGTGTACCGGCCCGGCCGCTCGTACCTCTGCAGTCGGATCGCTGAAGTATTGAATAAATATTATACTAGTGTGTGCGAAGGCGATGGGGAGATGATTGCATAAACATCTGCATAAGGCACCATGGAGGCGGGCCTGTCAGAGAACGAATTCGTTAATGTTCGAGTACATACATATATACATGCAGAAATTGAGAGAGGAGGGAGGGGGTGCCACGGGAAGGGGAGGACGGGGAGGGAGAGGGAGAGGGAGAAGGAAAGAAAGAAAGAGAGAAAGAGAGAGAGAGAAGGGGGGGGAGAGGAAGAGGGAGAGAGGGGGAGAGAGAGAGAGAGAGAGAGAGAGAGAGAGAGAGAGAGAGAGAGAGAGGAGAAAGAGTTAGATAGTCAGACAGAAAGAGAGATGGAGGGAGAATCAAACATTAAGGAAGCAGCAGTAGAAGAAGTGACACATCCAGGATGTATTCACATCTATATTGAGGAACATCAATATGCAAAAGGCAAACTTCACCTGACAAGAAGTTGCCACCGTATATCCGACCCTAAAATCTTTACAAAACGACACTTTCCATTTTCAGATTTGAATCAATACATATCTTCGGGTTCCTTCATCAGCGTTTCATGTACACACTCATACTTAAATGCAATTCATGAATATATATGTAATTATGTATATGTATGTATATGTATATATATATATATATATATATATATATATACACACACATGTATATATATCTGTGTGTGTGTGTGTGTGTGTGTGTGTGTGTGTGTGTGTGTGTGTGTGTGTGTGCGTGTGTATACATATTTATAAACATGTATACTTCTTATAAACTGGTACAAGACACAAAATATATTCTGAAACTGTATATCATACAAGAGAGAGAGAGAGAGAGATGTATAATATATATGTATATATGTATATATATATATATATATATATATATATATATATATATATATATATATATATATATATATATATTTGTAAGAGTGATGACACGCACCGAATCTTCCGCCAAGCTTTTTACACCCTGAACAAAGTCACAAACTATTTTTTTCTTCGCCGCTTCGCCGCTTCGCCGCTGCAGTCCTAGCGCTTCGCGACGTCAAAACATCCCCGTTAAATCATCACCTCATAGGTTTGCCGACGAATGATTTACAGCGAGCCAATGTAAAAAGAAAATAAAACACTTAAGGTTCGAATAATAGCTACAAAATGATAAAATATAAGTCTGATTTATTGCTAAGAGTTTTTGGCGAGGGATACGGGACGGGCTGAGTTACCGCCCGACCACCCGATGCGAGAGGCGGGCGTAAACCATCAAGATCTCTATTGGGAAGGCTGAAGAAAAGACAAAATAAATACATCCTAGGATTCTAAAGGCGGCTGCAATAGTCTGATGTTAGGATTTGTTTTGGATTGCCTAGAAAGAATGCGGTTTGTAATCGCAAGAAGATTAACACTATTCACAATCATAGCAATAAACAAAGATAAATCATAATAACAAATAACAAAGATAAATCATAATAACAAATAACAAAGATAAATCATAATAACAAATAACAAAGATAAATCATAATAACAAATAACAAAGATAAATCATAATAACAAATAACAAAAAATAAAGACAAGCAATTATATGAACATCATTGATATTGTGATATTGATAATGATAACAATGGCCATAGCAACAACAATAATAACATCATCTACAACAACAATGATAAAATGAAATACGATATCTGATAATAAAAATAAAAACAATAATGACAATAATAACAACAATCACAACAACGAAAACAACATAAAAAGACAGAATACCAACAATATACAAAAAATGCGATATACAATCTAGGTCAACTGCACCATTCCTCTCCCATGCCGCCCTTGCCAGACGCAGCGCCTCCGCCAGCTGCGAGGACCCTGGCGAGGTAATCATATAATGGGCTGACACTGTGATGGGGGATGCCTGTCAAAGCTATGTGTGATTGGTCAATGGTAATCATTAGCTGGCTTGCTCTTATTCAGGGGCTGGAGTGACAGGGTTGGGGAGGGGGAGGTTGTGTGGGGGAAGGCCGAGGAGGAGGAGGCAGTTACAGTGGTGGTGGTAGAGGTGGTGGTGGAGGAGGAATTAGTTGCGGCGGTGGTGGAGGAGGAGGAGGAGGAGGAGGATTTAGTTGCGGTGGTGGTGGTGGTGGAGGAGGAGGAGGAGGGGAAAGTGTAAGAGAAGGAGGAGCAAGAAAAAAAAGGATGGAAAGGAAGAATAAAGGGAAAAGGAGGAAGTCAAGGACGAGGGGGAGATAAAAAGAAAAGACGACACAAATGACAGTAACGAAGACGAGGAGCAAATCACCTGAGCAAGGCAAGTGTAGCTACGACGGTGGCAGCGGCAGCAACAGATAACTTATAAGTGCCAACGGGCAACCAAAGGCAATGATTACAACAGCGTAATATATAATAAATCATAACAAAGAAACAGAGTGAACAGTATAATTATACCGCATCTCTTCTCGATGCAAACTTTCTGGTGTGTGTCCCCTGCGGTGCCACGTCAGGGGATCATATGATGGTGATGACACGAAGGAGGGAGGGAGGGAAGGGAAAGGGGGAGAGGGAGCGAATAGTGAGAAAGGGAAGGAAGAGGGTGGAAGGAGAGGAACAATGAGTAGGGGGATGGGGGGAAGGAGGGAGGGAAGGGAAAGGGGGGGGGGAGGAGAGGGAGAGGGGTGAGAGAGATATAGTGAATGAAAAGAACGAAAAGTCACAGAACACAAATTTTGCAAATGTCGAACTTAAAAATAACTCCTACAACAGTAAGTGGAAGACAGATTTCTTCGTCTTTTTTCTTACGAAAAAGGTAATAATGCCTCTGCCTTGACCTTCACCCCCGACCCCTGACCCTCACTAGCATCTCAGGTCATCCGGAGACCACCAGATGACGGCCTCCTCGTGCTGGGTCGATGCTGAGGTCACCTTCGCGGTTTCGGGCGACCGCAGAAGCCATCTCCGCCACCCTCCTCAGGCTCCCGCGCTCCTCCAGAAGACCTCCCGCGCCCTCTCCCGCCGTCGCTCGTCACTTCATCGTCACGAGGTTCAGGGGGTTCGGCCGTCTGAGGCGATCAAATGTTTCCTGAGGTTTGGATACAACTGCGGCCAAACGCCAAATGTACAGAGGTAAGTTGTACTGTGGGGTAGATTTCGGTAAA
>BOPN01001299.1:263218-265718 GCA_017312705.2 Penaeus japonicus
TGGTGGTGGTAATGATGCTACGGCTGATGATGATCGTAATGATGGTGATGCTGGTGATGATGATAATGGTGGTGGTAATGATGCTGATGATGACGACGATGGTGGTAATGATGTTGCTGCTGCTGCTGATGATAATGATATCGATGGTGATGATGATATGATTATAATGATGATGATAATGATGAAGATATTGATAATGATAATGATGATGAGACGGCCTAAACACGCCTCGAAAGGGTTTGCGAGCAACATTCCTGTTGATTACAAATACGTGTGCAAATTGAAGCGCTCGCGCTCATGTGATACGAAGTACAAATACTGAAGAGAAAAGATTATAGATTGCAGAAAGTATACGAAAATTGCCCTCGTGTGATATCCTTTTTACAGTGTTAGTCATACAAATAGAATCAAGTGCAAGGAAGGTAAAGACTTTTTACAATGAGAGTTAAAGTAAATTTGAGGATAAGGCACAGGCAAGATGCATACACGACATAACACGTAAGCAACAGAGATGCTCCCTCCATGCTCTCAGACTGCCTCTGGGATCCAGTTAAGTCAAGGCAGCGTCAGAGATACCGTTGAGCTGCAACCCCGATGCAATCATTCTGTAATCAGAGAGCAAAAGCACTACCGAATACCCCCCCCCCCCACACCTAACTTACTGACTTCCATCAAGAGTACGTAAGAAAACTGCTTCTGGAAAAAAAAAAAATCTGAACAGGGTATGAACGTCATCTACTACAGTCGCAAAAAGATATGTTTATGAAGTATATATACCGTGAAAAAGTTATTGGAATAATCTCTCTCATTAATTATATATTGTGATAATACTTCTATCAGACGAGTGTCAACGTAAGACTAAAGGGACATGTTCAAACATCCCACTACGCACATCTACAAACCATTCGCATGGGAAACCATAACAAACAAATGTAAATAGAGCGTGAGAACTACACGTGAATCACAGGAAGAAGGAGGAGACAGAGGAATAGTAATCATCTAATCCAATTATGGTAATCAATGATTAGAGTTCAGAGGTCATCTTACAGCTCCCTCCCGTATACGCCTGTTTTGCATTAAGTCCACGCCCACGAGAAGAGAAACGAAAGAACTAAATGGATAAAAAACAACTTTGATAAAAAAAAAAAAAATTCACGGCTGACACATCACATGGAACAGAATCATTCATCAAACTCTCCTGAATGCTCGAGGTAAATAAAGCAAAGAAAAGAAAAATCGTCACCATAACAACTACCACATTCTTTCTCTCATGTTTCTTCTTCAAAAACGACGTCATATTTCTCAGCTGAGTCCCCACGCACGCCGCGAATGATCCTCCCGAACAGTCCGCAAATAAAACCCGCGTTCGCTCAAATGTACAATCGACAGGAGCAAAATCTTCACCAGGATCTTGTGAGTTGTCGGCACGCGATGACATTGTAAGGTGTTGGATCTGCTTATGAAAAAGGGACATACGTTAATATGTTCGTGTTCTAATAAATGAAAAAGACAAAGGCACACATAGAGGAGAGAGAGAGAGAGAGAGAGAGAGAGAGAGAGAGAGAGAGAGAGAGAGAGAGAGAGAGAGAGAGAGAGAGAGAGAGAGAGAGAGAGAGAGCTTGGGAGACGACAGCTCTTCTCCTGTCTTGTGGCGAGAGAAACAGGTCTCGTCACCGGCTCAAAAAAGTGGGAAATGATTAGAAGTCCCAAGGATTTTGAGGCCAGGGGGGGGGAGGAAAGACAGGAAAATAAAAAATCGAAGATGAATAAAAAGGACCCTAATGAAGAAAGGTAAAGAAGAAGAAAAAAAATCCTAAGAAGAAGAAGCAATGAAGAGAAGCACCTCCTCCTTCCATCCGTACCCCCACCCTCACCCCTATCTCCTCCTATCCGTCTAACCCGTAATGCGATATCCTCCAGGACTCGTTCTCCAGTCCACCAAACCAGGAGAAAGGGGAGGGGGGTATGTGGAAAGGTGAATCCTATGTGAAAGCTCATGCGATGTCTGACCTGGCGGTTGCTCTGATTGGAGGGTGGAGTACACTTGGCACACTTGGGCTGTAATACGGGAGGGGGTGGGGGGGGGATATTGGCGTCAGGGAAAGGATAGTAATGCGAGGGAATGATGAGCCAAGGAACGGTTGTATGTGTATGCGTTTATTACACTTATTTATGTGTAGAAATGTCCTAACAACTCTCTATCTTTCTCTCTCTTTCTCACTATATATATATACATATATATATATATATATATATATATATATATATATATATATATATATATATATATATATATATATATATATATTTCTCCTCTCCACCCCCTCCTTTCTTTCCCTCTCTATCTCTCATTCCCTCCACCCCCGCCCCCCTTTCTATCTCTCTCCAGCTCCCTTCCCCCGTAAACTTCCCTCTCTCCCCCTTCTCCCTTCCCCCTCTCCGCCCCCCAAAATAAACTAAGACGTTACTTCCCCAAATACTTACGAAGAGCAACACCACC
>BOPN01001299.1:270718-275718 GCA_017312705.2 Penaeus japonicus
GTCTTTCGTGGTGAGAGGAAGAATGTGGTGTGTTCTTGACGGTTAACTCGGCATCGAAAGAGAGAGAGAGAGGGAAAGAGAGAGAGAGAGAGAGAGAGAGAGAGAGAGAGAGAGAGAGAGAGAGAGAGAGAGAGAGAGAGAGAGAGAGAGAGAGAGAGAGAGAGAGAGAGAGAGAGAGAGAGAGAGAGAGAGAGAGAGAGAGAGAGAGAGAGAGAGAGAGAGAGAGAGAGATCATCCTACATATCTAACCGAAAAGGCACACGATACATGTTATATGGATTCTTGAATTCCTTGTTTTTGTATTAAATAAAGCCATATAAGAATGCGCGACGAGAATAGGGGAGACTGAAGGGAAGGTAAACAGGAGAAAGGGAGGGTGAGTAAGAGAGAGAGAGAGAGAGAGAGAGAGAGAGAGAGAGAGAGAGAGAGAGAGAGAGAGAGAGAGAGAGAGAGAGAGAGAGAGAGAGAGAGAGAGATGGAGAGAGCGAAAGAATAAGGGAGAGATGGAGGGAGTGCGTGAGACGGGGAAATGGAAAAAGCTAGAAATGGAGAGAACAATGGAGCTAAATCGAGGGAAAGTTGTAGAGAGGAAGAATGTGATGCAGACTTTACTGTACTGTTATCCTGATATCATGTATGTAGCTATTAAAAACAGGTAAAAGATAAAATAGAGAAAGGAGAGAGAGAGAGAGAGAGAGAGAGAGAGAGAGAGAGAGAGAGAGAGAGAGAGAGAGAGAGAGAGAGAGAGAGAGAGAGAGAGAGAGAGAGAGAGAGGTTGAAAGACAGATAGACAGATAGATAGATAAATCGCTAGCAAGCGAGACAAACATACAGGCAGATCGTGGGGCAGAGACAGAGAAACAAACACTGACGCACAGATATACAGAAAGGAGAGAGAACAGCAACACAGCGAAGGAACAAAACGAGCGGGACCAGTCTGGGTCTCCTCTCGCACCCCTATCCCCGCCCCTTAATCAGCGCCCAGCCTATTTCCTAAGCCATTCCGTTTCCCCTTCTATTTCTCAATCCACCTCCCTCCCCCTATTGCCTCTCACCCACCTTTTGGTCACCTCGTCTTCAAACTTTTATTTCAAACTCTTTACGGCACAGGTAACAGAAAAAGGCCCTCCTTAATTACCATACCTTTTCAACACCTCGTAAAAATCAGCGTTCAACGGCCACTTTGCCGTGCAACAGGAAATGCCACGAGATCAACGTGATGTTTTGATAATGATACGTTTTTTTCACCCGTCTTTATGGATACATCTTACTATGCATTTACACGCAAACTATTTGAAGAGAGGTTGATCCAGAGGTATTAAGACACATCGATGTCTGTTAATAACCAACAGATACGTAAAAAAATGAATATAGGAATATCTATTCTGAAAATAGGAATTTCCTCTCAGAAGCTTTGATAGAGCCCTGAGGTGGAACACCTGAAGGACCCCCTCATCTTGCGACGGCGTCCTTAGCCAAGATGCTTACGCCATTATCAAGGAGCCGCCGCGCTTCTTACCCAACATGCCCGCCCTTCCATATCCTCTGCCCCAGGGGCTACCTTCACCCCCTCCCTCTTCCCTTATCTCCTCTTAGATCATCACATCTACTGCTCCTGGGAACTCCTCTTCAGGCGGGATGGAGAGGCCGCCTCAACAGGAGTCCCTCCAAGAAACCAGTCACCAGTCCCCCGAAGAATAAATAAACCGGAAGAAAAGAACTCGAAGACTCTAGCGATAAGATGCATCCAACACCTCGATTTCTATGCGAACACGTGTCCCTTTGCCTTGATACTCCTGTCACACTCAAAAAGGTATCAAATTACTGGATCCTTGTTATCTTCCGGCGCTATGGACTTGCGTCTACTAATATTAGTTCAACCGCCCAGGTAAGACCCGCCCACCGCCCAGCCAAACTACTAATCATCGGGCTGGATTTCGTGCCGGGCCACGCCCATTTGCCACGCCAGGGAGACGGTAAAATGACAAGGTCCGCAATCAGAACATGTCTATAAGTACCAGATTGACGAAACGCCTATACATTCCGCCAGACTTACAACCGGCATTACCAGTCCGGTCGGGCATTCTTTGTGCAGATGTGGACGCGCATATAATGCACTTATACTAATACGAGAGGATACTCTTAGTTATTTATGAAGATATGTCCTTTCTGCGAAATATCTATCAAACTACCCACTCGCAAGAGTTGCAACTTGCATTTCAAATCAAATATTCTTCGCCGAAGGCACCAATCCCATCCACAAAGATTGCACATTCATGTAAAGGTCACAAAGCTAAAGTATAAGACCAAACACAACTGGTCAAAAATCCCGCGCATCTACATACTGGTCAAACGTGTTGCTCAAATAAGGTCACGCTTCCTTGGAATTTTCCTAATCTGTACGCAAGGTCACGAATCCCGGCGGACTCACTCGGCCACGCGTCCGCGCGCGTACCAGGCCACACGTTCGGTTACCAAGTCACGGTTTAAGGCGCGGTTACTTTAGCCACTGATAGCAATGGACCTACCGATGTGATGGGTTTTCTGCCGTCCAGTTGGCATGGTCAGCGCTCATCTACCCATCGAACGTAGATTATAATGTTGAGACTCTATATCATAAGTGATAATCATATTACGATATTCTTTATTGTATACTTTATATCCAAACTTCCAATATCTAACATTCATTCTCTATATATTTAAGGGGTTTGATTGCTTATTTGACAATCCGTAAATGTACTACAATTCTTATTTGACTCCAGAGCCAAGACAAGCGCCCATGCTGACAGATCGTTGTAGAAATGTCTTCAATCTGACATTTAGACGTCGCAATATCTCTCTTGAAGAAATCATGCAGCAGGAGATGTTGTGGAAGACTAAGTATCGTTTTTGCGAAGTAAAAAATGCTTGCCTACCCATGGGCGGCCAGGCAATGACGTTGTTTTTGGGCATCGCAATGGATGAATGGCTGTATCCAATCCCATCGACATCCAGATTTCACATCGCTATCTGTACTTATAACGTACACCAAAACACGCTTCTGTCTAAGAGTCCGCGGGTCAGGGAATGGAACCCTTACAACGGGGCGTGCTCGAGGGGGCGGGGACGGGGGCTGTGGGTCGGTTGAAAACTGCGTCATGCAAGCAAACATTTGAGAAATCTTGTAGACTTCTAGCCAATCAACGCTGATGTACAAAATATTGATAGGCATGCGGTATTGCTCTGGACATCATGGATAAACAGATATGTATAGACATACCTAATTAGGCCTTTGTATCTCTGTATAAGTATGTGGTTGTATATACACAATCCTTAACTTTATATGAACTGATAGATAAACAAACACAATCACAAACACACAGTATATTTATGTTGTTGTTTTTTTCAGCTTAACCTACATATCTAATTGAAAAGGCACCCTATCATGTTATACGGATTCTTTAATTCCTTGTTTCTGTATTGAATAAAGCCATATAAAAATCTGCGACCAGAGGAGGGGAGACTGAAGGGAGGGGGAAACAGGAGGAAGGGAGGATGAGTAAGAGAGTAAGAAAGTAAGAGAGAGAAAAAGAGAGAAAGAGAGTAAGAGAAAGAGAGGGGGAGGGAGGGAGGGAGGGAGGGAAGGAGGGAGGGAGGGAGGGAGAGAGAGAGAGAGAGAGAGAGAGAGAGAGAGAGAGAGAGAGAGAGAGAGAGAGAGAGATGGTGATGATGATGGATGCATGGAGAAACAGGGGGTATAGAGCGAAAGAGGAAGATGAAAACGGCGAATAAGAATAAGCCTATTGAATATGTAAAAAATGGAAGAGGAAAAAGAGGTAGCAACGTATGGGCTCAGACAGAAAAAAGAGAAAACGCACTAAAGAAAGAAAAGGAAAACTTGAAAATAACAAAGAATAATAGGAATACATTTATATTTGAATAGTATGAAAAATGATAATTCCAGCAAAAGGAAGAATGGGAAAAGCGTGGGCGCGCGGTGGGCTGAGCGCGTGGCAGACGCCCGAGGCCGAGCTGCAACATTCAATTCCGTAAGTGTGAAAATCGTACCTGTAATGCCCGAGAGCGTCGTTCTTACAACCAAGTATAACATTATCCTCGCCCATGTATTCAGAAAAAAGAAACCTTGTAAAAATCGATTCTGAATCCGTACAAGATAAAGGATTATGTAAGAAAAAAAATGTTTTGCTGTATCAAGTCCTCCAACCAAAAGGTTTCTTAACCGTTGTGCTGTAAGCTTAAACGCTCCTGCCCCCCCCCACCCCCTTACCTAGGGATGTATCCTACTACATCGAACTGCAAGTTAAGAGTGTCGGCCCCCTTGCTTTAAGCCTTTAACGAAGTTTAATTCAGGCAGAATATAGCTCAACTTCCCTCTTTCCTCTCCCGTTTTCTTTCTCTCTCCACCTATCTTAAATTCTCCTTGTCTCCATGCAATACATTGCATAAACGCATCACTATTACAATAATACACACACACACACACACACACACACACACTCGAATTGTCTTCGTGCATCTGTTAGGAGTGAGTACGACTGTGAGAGTTTGTTTGTATAAGTAATAGCATGAATGCGGATCAGTGTGGGTGTGATTGTATGTGTATTTGTGCAAACAGTGTATAATCCTGTAGTTACCGCCTCCATGCCCAACCAAAGAATTGGAGTGAAGGGCCGCAAGAAGATCTCACCACAAGCAGGGGGTAGATGGATGGGAGGAGGAGGGAGGGGGGGGGGCTTACGTTAATCCGGGGTAAAGGTCGCAGGGTTACCCCTACAATGGGGGTGGGTGTGGGGGTGGGAGGGGGAACAGGAGGTAAACTCACTACACACAAGTGGGTTACGTCAATGGGGCTGTGGATTAATGGGGTGGGGGTGGGGTGTAGGGTGTAGACCAAAGGCGTGGTGTGGGCGGGTTGATTTCGGGCGACATAGAGGCAGGGTGGTTCTATATTTCCGTGACAGCCCATGGGGAGAGGGGGAGGGGGGAACGGTAGGGATATA
>BOPN01001299.1:310718-314240 GCA_017312705.2 Penaeus japonicus
GGAAGTCCTTGGATGATGAATGACCATTGTAAAAGAGCTATCTTGCCCTCGCCTCCATTGCATTATAAGAACCCTATGATATGAATCTATCCTCATTAATTGATACACACAATAGGGGTCGGACAGACAAAATGAAGGGGAAGAAAAAACTCGGCAATATCTATAAAGGGGAACCTTATTATTTTCTCTTTTCCAACGAGTGTGAAACTTTGAATTGTTGATGAGGGCCTGAAAACTAGTATGTATGAATGATTGCGTTTTTTTTTTTTTTTGTTTTTGTTTTTACGAATGGTGTTAGTATTCATAGAAATACTGAAGATGATAATGAAGAAAAATGACTCCCAAGCACACGGGACTGGGGTCATGTCAGTGGTATTAGTTCGTTGTTCTGGCAGTAAGTGTTAACATTATCGGCGGTTATGTCCATGAAAAGGCTTAGTCTAACACAACCACAGGTCTACACCTAACGACTCACTTCCCCCATCAAGACACCCCCTCCCCTCACACACCCAACATCTCTGTGCCCCGCCACCTACAAGCCCACCCTCTCTCCCCAGCCGATGTCTCAAAGGCAGGAATCCTCACTCTCTCAGCCGCAGGTATGTGTCTTTACACCAACTATCATAATGCTTCTACTGATATTAATTACTGGATCATAGGCCCACTTAAAGCGGTCTCTCGTCGTACACTTAAGCCTATTGTGACGGTGACACTAATGGATTCATAGTGGATTCTCTTCATTAGGGGGATCTTAAGGAACTGGGACGGACACACACATACACAACAAAACTAATGACCACACACAAACATATACAAGTGCAAACATGCACACACAAGCTCATAAATGCAAACAAACACACACACACACACACACACACACACACACACACACACACACACACACACACACACACACACACACACACACACACACACACACACACACACACCTATCCATCTAAGTTCCCGACTACCATAACCAATTAATTAACGCCAGATATCCTTCCCGATATGAGCACTTGGCGTCCGCGAGGCGCCATAGCATTCCGCATAACACTACACACATCTGTGCTGGTTGGTGTTCTCCCTTTCTCCCCTTCCCAACCGCCAGGTATGGCAGAGACGAAGCTCTAGCAGCTGAAAAAGCTATTAAATCCCCGAGCGTGGAGGGAGCGTGGTCTCTCGCTGCCCGGGGGCGCCCAGCGTACTACGGCCAGGCCAGGCGGACACTCGAAATTGAAACGTTATGGTGAATAGCCGAGCAGCCAGCCAGCCTCCCAGTCGACAAACTAATAATTCACCCGAGCTGGACACATCTCCGCGACTCCTTAGACCCAAGCCGACACTCGGCCCTGCTGGAGACCGCCCTTACTGACCGTGAGCTTTAGGGTGAAAGTGGTACATCTCAACCCTTGTTAACGACTCCATAGCACTGGGACCCACCTGAAATTGTAGCTCTGAGGGAAAATGGTTATAAAGACCAAGTTTCGCGTACCGTAATAATGGTCTTTACGCAGCCATGCCGTATGGTCGCTCAGGAGGTACGAATCAAGGGGCGAGGAGGACCGCGGGTGCTTTCTGTGAGTCCCGGGCATCGTGGTGGGCCCAAGACCTACCTGAAGGAGGCTGGATACCCCAACAAGAGTAGTAATACAGCAAGACCGACGCCGCCGGCCACCGTTAACGCTGGCCTCAAGAAGTCCTCCGCCAATCGAAACGCCCTTCTACTCCCCTACTCCGCAGAAACCGCCGTTCATTGGCTGGCTCCCGGGGAAGGCTCGGCAGGCGCTCTCTAGGGTGGCCCTTTAAAAAGCAAGAGTGCGCAGGGAGAATCACGCCGGGCCCGCCATTATTTAAATGTAATGTGTTCTTCGGCATAGTAATTAAGACATTTGCAGCTTATTTACATTGGCAGACGAGACGGCAAGGCTCTCTGCCCCGGCCTTCTTTACGCACGCGAACATACTATCTCACTGCCGTCGTTACCCAGGCCACCAGCACGCCAATTCACGGACTCAAAGCGAGCAAAAAAGAAAGAAAAAAATATATAAATTGCTTACGGTGATTCTTTTTTGTCAGTTTTCTTCCTTTCTCTTTCTTTCCTCTTCACACACACACGCACACACGTAGCGCGCGCGCGCATGTGTGCGCGCGTGATACTCCTCTCAGGTTATACCATTTCACTTTCTCTATACATATTAACACTCTGTAGGTCGCTTTCTTCACAATTAGCAATTCATTTTACTCGGAATTCGACTGTTCTTAACCACTCTCAACCTATCCAACAACCAACTGCTTAAGGTTACTCTATAACCACAACGAGAAATGTGACTGAGAAATAGGGATTGAGAGATGACACAGGAGGCGCCTCGGCCTGCTCGTGGTGGAAGATGAAACTGCGTGGCATTGAATGAAGCCATGCACATAACTCACGCACGTACACGTTCAGGCACACATACGTATAGACCTATACACAGACAAACACAAACACATATAGATACAAATAATGGTGAACAATCATATAAAGATATACACACACGCACACACTCACTTTCTGACTGTCTGTCTCTCTCTCCTACGCATACACATATACACGCGCGCACGCGTTTATTCCATTGTCTTTATGCCTGCTTTTAGGTTGATAATACGGTTTGCTTGCAAGCGTTCGTAAATGCGTGTGTAAATACATAATAACGTGCATGAATGCGTGCGGGCGTGTGCATATGTGCGCATAAATGCCTTTACCTCCGTCTCTATATACAGATGATTGAGGAAGGACAGAAGTCTCACTTGACACGGAGCATCAACCCTGCCCTAACTACACGCCTGCTTGACGGCACAAAATCACACTGGGTACGCATGACCACGCCGACCTTATACCGCGGAACATTAAGGTGCAAAATCCGAGACGGTGGCCGCACCGGCGCACACCTGGCAGCGAGATCTGTAGGCAAATTAAGCACTATTTACGCTGCAAGGTTAGAATGCCGAATATCATGCGCGGCCACTAAGTATTTAACGGGCCATTGGACGCGAGGACACCTGTCTCTGCGGTATGGTTATAAGTATGTAAATTGCTACTGGTCTGGTGAGTAACACTTGGGACACGTCGAGTTGCAAGAGAGCATGGTGGAAGGAGAGGGGGAGAAAGAGAGAATGAGAGAAAAGGGAGGGGGTAGCAGGAGAGTAAGGAAGTGAGTGACTGAGTGAGAGTTAGAGCAAGAGAGAGAGAAAAAAAGAGAGAAAGAGAGAATATATATATGTAGACATGAAGCCATTTATACTATATACATAAATACATGTATATACATATACATATACATATACATATACATATATATATATATATATATATATATATATATATATATATATATATATGTATATATATGTATATATATATATATATATATTTATATATCTATTTATCTCTATCTCTCTCTCTCTCTCTCTCTCTCTCTCTCTCTCTCTCTCTCTCTCATTCTCTCTCTCTTTTTCTCTCTCTCTCTCTCTCTCTCTCTT
>BOPN01001300.1:7500-10000 GCA_017312705.2 Penaeus japonicus
TCTTTCTTCCTTCCCCCCCTCCCTCCCCTCTCCCAATCCCTTCCCTCTCTCCCTCGCCGTCGCATTTATTATTCGGTGCCTTGTTGTTGTGGTTCGTTTTATCATCCATTTTATTTTATCCATTTTTTCCGAGGGTGTCATTTCTAAATATTTTTTTTCGGATTACGATTTTGTTGTATCTGTTCGGTGTTATTGGCTCTTTTTTTTCTTTCTTTCTTTCTTTGTTGGGTTCGTGTTTCGTTTTTTGTTTATGTTTACTCTCTCTTTTTTTTTCTTTTTTTTGTATTACCTTGGGTTCCTTTTTTGTTTACGTACGTATTTATTTGTGTCCATTTACGTGTTTCTTCTGCTTCATTCTTTAACTATGATTGTGTGAGTATATTCTCAATTACTTAGTTATTTCTACACAATATATCAATAAATTAACATAAAACACACATACAGATAAATGGCGCATATAGATAGATAAACTCATAGATGGATAGAGATATATTTATAGATAAATATAGATTTACATGTATACACAGAACCATAAAAAACACATACCATGTCTAAAAATTTGCATATTTACAAATCTTTTAGTCGTCCGTTCGTCTCCTTACCCTATTCCTTCTTTTATCCTCCGTTTTACTGCAATCACTTTCGCTTTTATGCGCATTGCTTATTCGTTTTGTTTTTGACGGATTGATGCGCCGGGAACGATCGGTGTTGCCGTCGCGCGGTCGGGAATTTTACTTGCTATTTTTCTTTTGTGAGATGTTTATTTAATTCCGTCTATCTAAGCCTATGTATAATTGTTATACTATCTTGAATTCATTCATTTTGATGTCCATGTTGTTATTTTCATTATTGTTTTCATCCTGTTTATCAAAAGATATCAGACTAAACTCCCTATTTTTTCTAACTAAACTAAGATCGATGGGATCAGTTGCAAATTCAACAAAACGCCCAAAGAAATCAATAGCTCCCTTACAGCATCATGAAAACGTGATAAATGATCGGATCTATGATGTATTTCAACAGGACAGCTCAAAGGCCGCCGATTCATCTCCGTTCGGCCAGAGATCAGATTAAAGTTTTGATTCTCTCTCACGCGCACACACACACACACACACACAGACATTTAAACAAACAAACACACACACACAGACACACACGCGCGCGCACACACACACACACACACACACACACACACACACACACACACACACACACACACACACACACACACACACACACACACACACACGCGCGCGCACACACACACACACACACACACACACACACACACACACACACACACACACACACACACACACACACACACACACACGCACACGCACACACACGCATACACACACACACACATTTAAACAAACACACACACACAATCACACACACATTTAAACAAACACACACACACACAGAAACACACACACACACACATTTAAACAAACACACACACATACACACGCACCCACACAAACAATATGAATACAATTAATGAAAAGAAGAAAGTAAAGCAACACGAAGAAACTTTTTTTTTCTCGTTCTTTTTGACCACAAATTTAATTCCTTCACAACAGCGAAGGTTTTTAGTTATGAAAAGAAGCTGGTCTCAGCTGCTCTTTTTGTCCTTGTTTCTTCATTCTATTTTGTGTCTTGTTGCTGTTTTTCGCTTTTTGTAAATGTGTTTAACTTGTTTCTCTTTTTTTGTTTTCTTTTTCATTGTTAACTTTCACTTTTTTTTCTCTCTCTATCTTTAAATTAAGCCCAAAAACGGAATAAGAAGTAGAGAGAAGAATGCATAATTAATAGCCTTCACACACAGCTATACAACTTGCCAATATGACGAAGAAAAACGGATTAAATATTTTCCACCTTCCTCCCCCTCGCCCCCCCCCCCTCAGAAGTAGAACGGCCGAGACAGTCCAAAAAGTCGAGATTTTCAATTGTGCAAAGTGACCCAGTGTCTGTCGAGTAACACTGAACTATTCATCATCATCTCTCTCTCTCTCTCTCTGTCTCTCACTCTTTCTCTCTTGCCCTTTTCGTATTTATTTTTACTATTTTTCTTTTCTTTCTTTCTCGCTCTCCCTTTTCCGTCTTTCTTCTCACCTCTCTCTCTCTCCCCTATTTTTCGCTTTTCTTCTCACCCCTATTTCTTTCTTTCTTTCTTTTTTTCTCTCTCCCCTTATTCCGTCTTTCTTCTCACCTTTTTCTTTCTTTCTTTCTCTCTCCTTCTTTTCTGTCTTTCTTCTCACCTCTCTCTCTCTCTCTCCCCTATTTTTCGCTTTTCTTCTCACCTCTTTATTTCTTTCTTTCTTTTTCTCTCTCTCCCCATATTCCGACTTTCTTCTCACCTTTTTCTTTCTTTCTTTCTCTCTCCTTCTTTTCCGTCTTTCTTCACACCTTTCTCTCACTCTCTCTCTCTCTCTCTCTCTCTCTCTCTCTCTCTCTCTCTCTCTGTCTTCCACTTATCATCTTTCTTCTCGCCTCT
>BOPN01001300.1:25000-32500 GCA_017312705.2 Penaeus japonicus
CCTCCTCCTTCTCCTCCTCCTACTTCTCTAATTCCTCCTACTCCTCCTCCTCCTATTTCTACTCCTCCTCCTCCCCCTTCTCCAATTCCTCCTCCTCCTCCTCCTCCTCCTATTCCTCCTACTCCTCCTCTACCCCCCCCCCACCTCTTCCTCCTCCTCCTCTTACTTCTCCAATTATTATTCTTCCTCCTCCTCCTCCTCTTCCTCTTCTTCTTCTTCTTCCTCCTCCTCCTTCTCCTCCTCCTTCTCAAGCGCGGAGACCTACTCAGTAAAAATATCTTCAGCCCAAAATGTATGCTAATTTGACTATATTTTCCTCTCTTTTTTCTTCCTCTTCTTGCTCCTCTATTTTTTTTATACTCCTTCTCCTACTCTTCATAGGAAAAAAAAAAAAAGAAAGATAACAAACGCGCACAAAAATTAGATAAGATTCGCATGAACGAAGCTAAAATCCACTCATACGAACGTACATCTTAAGCCATTCGCAAACGTTCGAACATATTCTTCCCCCCCCCCCCTCTCTCTCTCTCTCTCTTGCTCTTTGTCCGGAAACCTTTTTGCTTTATCAATTCCTTATTCTTTATTCTATCTTTCTTTGCCTCTTCTTTAAAGGAAAGGAATTAAACCAAAAAGTGTGAAAGGAGAGAGAGGAGCAATGAAAAAGACATGAGGCAAAAGACAATAAAAAAAATACAAGGAGAGAGAGGCAACTAATATTAATAAAAGAAAAAAGGATAAAAAAGTAAATGAATGAAACAAAAAGAGAGGAAAAAAAAGACAAAGGAGATGCAATAAAAAATGAGAGAGAATGACAACGAAAGAGAAAGAAGAGAGAAAGTGAACAGCGATGTGCTTGGCGGTGGGGGGGGGGGGGAGAAGAGAGCAGAGGAAAAGAGAAGAGAGGAGAGCAGATGAGAGAAGAGAGGAGAACAGATAAGAGAGGAGAGGAGAAGAGAAGAGAAGAGAGGAGAGGAGTAGAAAGGAGAGAAGAGAGGAGAGGAGAGCAGAGAAGAGATGAGAAGAGAGGAGAGTAGAGGAGAAGAGAAGAGAAGACAGGGGAGGAGAGGAGAAGAGAGGAGAGCAGGGAAGAGATGAGAAGAGAGGAGAGCAGAGCAGAGAATAGATGAGAAGAGAGGAGAAGAGAGGAGAGCAGAAGAGAAGAGAGGAGGAGGGGGGGGGGGGTAGTAGCCTCCTTGATAATATGAATGTATCTTTTCCCTTCTCCTTGATGTTGTTGTCCCGTTTTTTTTTTTTTTTTTATTTTTTTATCCATATCGCTTACCACTAATTAGATATAGGAAGCACTTAACCTCCCCCTCTCTTCCCTTCCTCCTTTTCCCCTTACCCCTTCCTTCTCCTCTCTTTCTATATTTCTTTCCAATCCCTAGCTCTCTCTCTCTCTCTCTCTCTCTCTCTCTCTCTCTCTCTCTCTCTCTCTCTCTCTCTCTCTCTCTCTCTCTCTCTCTCTCTTCCTTATTCTTCTTTCTCTCCCTATCAATACTCAACTCCTCCTCCTCCTATATCTAATCATAATTAATTCCACTACAAAACCCTTAATAAATTTCAACCTTCACTATTCTACACATCTTCTTTTAGTTATTTATTATTTATTATTACTTAGTTATTACTTATAAGAGGAGAGGCAAATAAACGGGCACTCGAACAGACGCAACGGACTGGTCAAACAGACACACGAGGCGCCCGTGAGAAGAATGCTAATAATTCTACTGCCGATCTTGAGTTCCCGGCCATTTGTTTGATTGGTTTCGGGGGGGGGGGGGGGGGGGGGGCATGGCCATCCTCCTCCCCTCTCCCTCCCTCCCTTCCCCTACTTCCTTCCCTCCTTCCCTCCCCCTCTGTCTGTCTCTTGAGTGTCTGAGTGGCTGTTTGTCCCTCATTCTCTGACTCACTTACTCACTTACTCATTCTATCTCTACTTCAACATTCATCCAGTCAGAGCAGAGACAGTTGGATAAATGGAAAGAGAAAGAGGGAAGGGGATAGGGGGATAGGGAGGAGGGAGGGGAGAGGAGAGGGCGAGGGGGAGAAAAGGATAAAAAGATAAAGTGATAGAAGAATAGAAGGAGGGGGGAAGAGGGAGAGGGAGAGGGAGAGGGAGAGGGAGAGGGAGAGGGAGAGGGAGAGGGAGAGAGAGAGAGAGAGAGAGAGAGAGAGAGAGAGAGAGAGAGAGAGAGAGAGAGAGAGAGATAGAGAGAGAGAAAGAGAGAGAAAGAGAGAGAAAGAGAGAGAAAGAGAGAGAGATAGCGAGCGAGCGAGCCAGAGAGAGAGAGAGAGAAAGAGAGAGAAAGAGAGAGAATGAGAGAGAGACAGCGAGCGAGCGAGCCAGAGAGAGAGGCGCGGCTGACCATTATTTGATAAAGCAATTTCATACTCCGGCATATTCCGTTTTCTTCCTCCGTTTCTGTTTTGTTAATTTAATCACCTACATAAATATTTTCTACCTTTCCTTCTCCCTCTCTTCCTCAATCACCTCATTTTCCTTCGTTCCCTCCCTCTCTCCCTTCCCCTCTTCCTATAGCTCTACGTCTCCTTCTCCCTCCCCTGTTCCTATTTCACTCTATCTCCTTCCCTCTCCACCTTTCATCCCCATCTCCCTCTCCATCTCCCCTCTCTCCCATTCTCTACCTCTCCCATCTCCCAACTCCTCCTCCCTCTCCAAATTCCCCACTCCCTCTCCCGTCTCCCCCTCTCTCTCCCGTCTCCCATCTCCCTCTCCACACTCACCCTCCCCCTCCCTCTCCCATCTCCCTCTCCCTCTCACGTCTCCCTCTCCCTCTCCACACTCACCCTCCCCCTCCCCCTCTCTCTCCCGTCTCCCATCTCCCTCTCCACACTCACCCTCCCCCTCCCTCTCCCATCTCCCTCTCCCTCTCACGTCTCCCTCTCCCTCTCCACACTCACCCTCCTCCTCCCTCTCCCTCTCCCACCTCCTCCCCCCCCCCCTCCCATCTCCTCCTCCTCCTCCACACTATTACTAAAACGGGACCGGACTTAACCTTGTTATTCCCCCCCCCTCCTTTAACCTTTTTCCCTTTTTTCTCCATTTATCTCACCCACCTCTCCCTTTCCCTTAACTTCCTTCCTTACCCTGTGTCTTTCCCTTCGCCCCATATTTTTCACTCACACATAATTCTCGTTTTTTTTCCATTTCCTTCCCTTGGTCTTTTGCTCCGTTTTTCCGTCTTTTGTCATTGCAAGAGAATTGCATCAACATGCTTTGCGATGCAAAAGTGCGCAGGATGTCGAGATTAATGGCACTGATTATTATTATTGCTTGCAGCTCTTTCTATTTTTCCTTCTTTATTTAGTTCTTTTCTTCTAAAATTTCTCTCTCTCTCTCTCTCTCTCTCTCTCTCTTTCTTCCTCTCTCTCTCACTTTCTCTTCACTTTCTCTCTCACTCTCATTCACTCACTCACTTACTCACTCACTCTCTCACTCTCTCTCTCTCTCTCTCTTTTTATGTCTATCAACCACCCCACTTTCCCTTTCCTTCTCCTTTCCCTCTCTATTCCCCGCGCTTTTTTCTCTTCACCTTCTTCCTCTTTCCTTCTCCCTCCCTCCCCATTTCCTTCTTCCCTTTCCTTCCCTTCACTCTTCTCACCTCTCCTTCAACTCTCAGCCTCTTCCTTTTCTCTTCCCTCAAGGGAGGCTGAAGGGAGAAAGAAAAGCGAAGATATAGGGAACAGAGGGAAGGGGAAGAAGAGGGAAGGAGAAGGGGGAGGAGAGGGGAGGCGAGGGAGAACGGGAAAGGAAGGGGAAAAGGGGGAAGGGGAGGGAAAGGGAAAAAGGGAAAGGGAAGGGAAGGGAGAAGGGGAAAGGGAGAGGAAGGGAGATGGGGAGGGGAAGGGAGAATGGAAAAGGGAGAGGAAGGGAGAGGGGGAAAGGGAGAAGGGGAGGGAGAAGGGGAGGGGAAGGGAGAATGGGAAATGGAGAAGGGGAGGGAGAAGGGGAAAGGGAGAAGGGGAGGGAGAAGGGGAAAGGGAGAAGAAGGGAGAGGGGGAGGGGAAAGGGAGGGAAAGGGAGAAGGGGAAGAGGAGAGGTTGTGAAACCAGATCATCACTTACCCTGATGACTTGGTGCACAGTTCGCCGAGCATTTCGCTCATTTTTAGAATGGAGCGATGGATAGCCGATGGATGGGGCAGGGGGGGGGGGGGAGGGAGGGAGGGAGAGGGAGAGAAGGGAGGAAGATAAAAAGTGAAAGAATAAGAAGATAGAAACAGAGAGACAGAGAGAGACGGAGAGAGGGAGACAGAGAGAGAGAGAGAGAGAGAGAGAGAGAGAGAGAGAGAGAGAGAGAGAGAGAGAGAGAGAGAGAGAGAGAGAGAGAGAGAGAGAGAGAGAGAGAGAGAGAGAGAGAAAGAGAGAGAGAGAGAGAGAGAGGAAAGAGAGAGAGAGAGAGAGAGAGAGAGAGAGAGAGAGAGAGAGAGAAAGAGAGAGAGAGAGAGAAAGAGAGAGAGAGAGAGAGAGAGAGAGAGAGAGAGAGAGAGAGAGAGAGAGAGAGAGAGAGAGAGAGAGAGAGAGAGAGAGAGAGAAAGAGAAAGAGAAAGGAGAAAGAGAAAACAGAGAAAGAGAAAGAGGTGATAGAGAGAGCGACCGACCGCCGACGCAGAGCCAACTAAAAAGCATCGCAGCGGCATCGCGTCCCGAGGCAACACTCCCATGATTACTGGTCGACGCCACCGGGGCCTGTGGCAGCTGACACATCGCCAGGTAGATCAAGGGCGAAATCGTGTTGTAATACCCTTTCGCTCTCCTCTTCCTTCCCCCTTCTCCCCTTTTACCTTTCTCCTTGTCCTTCTTCTCTCTCTTCCCCTCTCCTTCCACTTTTTCTCCTCCCTTTTCCTTCTGTCTCCTCTCTCTTCATCCTTCTCCACTCCCCCTTCTTCCTTCCTCCTCCTTCCTCTCCTTCCTTCCATTCTCTCTCATTCTCAACTTCCTGTCCTTTTCTACTCCCTCCCCCTCCCCTCCCGAAAGCCTTTGAGATGCTCTGTAACATCTGCCGCTGCAAGACCTCCACAGCCCATTTGTTAGTCATGTTGCAAATGTTGCTAGACGCTGTTGCAAATTACACACCAGATACTGTTTCACTCGGCCCCGTGAAATAGACTTCTCTTGTTATAGGCGTTCTATTTTTCCTTTGTTTGTACGTTTGTTTGATTGTTTATTTGTTAGCTGCAGCGTTTTATTTTTTTGTTTGTTTGTTCGTCTATCGAAAGGATTCGTATTTCGATTATCCTCAAGCGCCTCGACTAACCACTTGCGGGCGTCAGTTCTTGTTAGTGGCATGGGCGGGGATACGTTGCGTCATATTTTTTTATCTTTTCTTTTCTTTTTACGTTTTCATTTAATTTCCGTCTTTGTCTTTCTGTTTTCATTGGCCTGGCTTTTCGTTTTTATTCTGTTTCTCCATTTCTTCCTCCTTCCTTCACTCTCTCTCACACTCATTTTCCCTCCTTACTTCTCTCTTCCTCTGCATAACCCTTTTCGTCTCTCTCCTACCTTCCCCTCTTCCCTCTCTTCTTCCCTCCTTCACTCTCACCTTTTCCTTCTTCCTTCATTCCCGTACTCCTTCCTTCTCAATCATTTCGTCTAACCTTCATCTCCTTCTCATTCCCCTCTTCTTCTTCTCCTTCCCCTTCCTTTCCCACCCTTCCTCTCCCCCTCTCCCATTCACTTTTCAGTGTCCGTTTAAAACACAAAGCAAAATACTCCAAATACTCTTCTCTTCGATAAATGTATCAAAAGCTTTTGTGTGTGTGTGTGTGGAGTTGTACAGGTATTAGCCCCGTATAGTGTGCAGATATTTCATATTACACTTGAGCACTAAAATGTTCTTCTTTTCCTCCCTCTCCCTCTCTTCTCTCTCTCTCTCTCTCTCTCTCTTCTGTCTTTCTTTTTCTTTTCTTTTTCTGTCTTCTTCTCCTTCATTCGCTTCCTCATTCTGTCTCTTGTTATTGTCTCTCCTCTTTCTGTCTTCTTCTTCTTCTTCTTCTTCTTCTTCTTCTTCTTCTTCTTCCTTTCTCCCTCCCTCCCGCCCCACAAAATAATGATATATGTAGAGAGAGAGAGAAAGAGAGAGAGAGAGAAAGAGAGAGAGAGAGAGAGAGAGAGAGAGAGAGAGAGAGAGAGAGAGAGAGAGAGAGAGAGAGAGAGAGAGAGAGAGAGAGAGAGAGAGAGAGCAAAGACAATAATTGAGTCACACCAGAGAGGCGATGAAGACTCATTAGCTATCGGCACTTCAAGTTAGTTGTCGGAGTGGGGGGAGGGGGTGGGATAGGGGTTAGGGGGATGGAGAATGTGGGGAAGGAAAGGGAGGGGAGGGAGCTAGGGTAGGGAAAGGGGGGAAAAGAGGGGGAGGGAAGGGAGGGAGTTAGGGTAGGGAAAGGGGGGAAAAGAGGGGAAAGAGGGGAAGGGAGGGGAGTGAGTTAGGGGAGGGAAAAGGGGGGAAGGGAGGGGAGGGAGGTAGGGTAGGAAAAGGGGGAAAAGAGGGGAAGGGAAGGGAGGGAGTTAGAGTAGGGAAAGGGGGGAAAAGAGGGGAAGGGAGGGGAGGGAAAAGGGGGGAAGGCAGGGGAGGGAGGTAGGGTAGGGAAAGGGGGAAAATGAGGGGAAGGGAGGGGAGGGAGTTAGGGGTGGGAAAAGTGGGAAAGGGGGAGAAGGGAGGGGGAGAGGAGGGAGTTAGGGGTGGGAAAAGGGAGGAAAGAAAGGAAGGGGAAGGGAAGAGTAGAGGAAAGAAGGGGAAAGTTGGAAGAGTAAGAGGAGTGGAGGAGGGAAGGGAGGGGGAACGGTGCGTGAGGGGAGGGCGGTGATAGATGGAAAAGGGGAGTGAGGGGTTAATGGAAGGGAAGGGGCGAGAGGGGAAGTAGGTGAGGAGAGGGATGTTGGGAAGGGGAGGGAGAAGGGGAGGGAACAGAGATATGAGAGGCTGGCGTTGATATGAATGATACAAATTCTAAAGAGAAAGAAAGAGAAAGAAAGATTTAAAAGAGGATGAAAATGGAGGAGGAGGAGGAGCAGAGAATTGGACAAGGGAGGGAAGGAGAGCGATGAGAGAAGGTGGAGGAGGAGGAGCAGAATAAAGAAGAGAAGGAAGAGGAAAATAAAACAGCGATTAAAGATACAAAAAAAAAAAAAAAAAAAAGCGAAGCCGAATGACACACACACACACACACACACACACACACACACACACACATATACACACACAAACACACACAACAACAACAAAGCGAAAAATAAAGCAAGCAAAAGAACGTAAACAACAAAACTAATCCCAGAGACAAACAAAGATAATCAGTAGAAGAAGCCAGAGAGTTCCCGAAACAAGAGGCTATCCAGCTGGGAGCGCGAGACAGAAAAAAAAACATGGTCAAGAAACAAGCTACAAATTACTTTCCCGTCGCCATACATGATAAATAACGCTCCCCCCCCCCCTCCTCCTCCCCTCCCCTCACGATTCCCTTCCCAGCCTTCTCTCCT
>BOPN01001300.1:37500-40000 GCA_017312705.2 Penaeus japonicus
GAGGGGCAGGGGGGGAAGGGGGAGAGAGAAAGGGAGGGGGCAGGGAGGGAAGGAGAGAGAAAGGGAGGGGGGCAGGGGGGAAGGGGGGAGAGAGAGAAGAGGAGGAGGTGCAGGGGGAAGGGGGAGAGAGAAAGGGAAGGGGCAGGGGGAGGGGAGAGAAAGGGAGGGGGTAGGAGGGAAGGAGAGAGAAGAGAAAGGGAGGGGCAGGGGGAAGGGGGAGGAGAAAGGGGAGGGCAGGGGGGAAGGGGAGAGAGAGAAAGGAGGGGCAGGAGGGAAGGAGAGAGAGAAAGAGAGGGAGAGGGGGGGGAGAGAGAGAGAGAGAGGAGGGGGAGGGGGGGGAGAGAGAGAGAGAGAGGGGGGGGAGGGGGGAGAGGGAGAGAGAGAGAAAGGGAGGGGGCAGGAGGGAAGGGGAGAGAGAAAGGGAGGGGGCAGGGGGGAAGGGGAGAGAGAAAGGGAAGGGGAGAGAGAAAGGGAGGGGGCAGGAGGGAAGGGTAGAGAGAAAGGGAGGGGGCAGGGGGAAGGAGAGAGAGAAAGGGAGGGTGCAGGGGAAGAGGAGAGAGAGAAAGGGAGGGCAGGGGGAGGAGAGAAAGGGAGGGCAGGAAGGGAGAGAGAGAGAAAGGAGGGGGCAGGGGAGAAGGGGAGGGTGCAGGGGAAGGGGAGAAAGGGAAGGGGCAGGGGGAAGGAGAGAGAGAAAGGGAGGGTGCAGGGGGGAAGGGGGGAGGAAAGGGAGGGTGCAGGGGGGAAGGGGGGAGAGAGAGAGAAAGGGAGGGGGCAGGGGGAAGGAGAGAGAGAAAGGGAGGGTGCAGGGGGGAAGGGGAGAGAGAAAGGGAAGGGGAGACAGAAAGGGAAGGAGCAGGGGGAAGGGAGAGAAAGGGAGGGAGCGAGGGGAAGGGGGGGGAGAGAAGAGGGGAGGGTGCAGGGGGGAAGGGGAGAGAAAAGAGGAGGGGCAAGGGGGAGGGAGAGAGAGAAAGGGAGGGGGAGGGGGAGGAAAGAAGAGGGAAGGGGCAGGGGGGGGAAGGGGGAGAAAGGAGACAGGGGGAAGGAGGGGGGAAAGGAGGGACGGGGAAGGGAGAGAAAAGGGGGAAGGGGAGAGAGAAAGAGGAAGGAGACAGGAGGGAAGGGGAGAGAAAGGGAGGGGGCAGGGGGAAGGGAGAGAGAAAGGGAGGGTGCAGGGGGAAGGAGAAAGGGAGGGTGCAGGGGGAAGGAGAAAGGGAGGGACGGGGGGAGGAGAGAGAGAGAAAAGGGAGGGGGCAGGGGGGGAAGGGGGAGAAAGGGAGGAGACAGGGGGAAGGGGAGAGAGAAGGGGAGAGACAGGGGGAAGGGGGAGAAGAAAGGGAGGGTAGAGAGAAAAGGAAGGGGAGAGAGAAAAGGAAGGGGAGAGAGAAAGGGAGGGGGCAGGGGGGAAGGGGAGAGAGAAAGGGAGGGGGCAGGGGGGAAGGGGAGAGAGAAAGGGAGGGGGCAGGAGGGAAGGGTAGAGAGAAAGGGAAGGGGAGACAGAAAGGGAAGGGTAGAGAGAAAGGGAAGGGGAGAGAGAAAGGGAGGGTGCAGGGGGGAAGGGGAGAGAGAAAGGGAGGGGGCAGGGGGGAAGGAGAGAGAGAAAGGGAAGGTGCAGGGGGGAAGGGGAGAGAGAAAGGGAAGGGGAGACAGAAAGGGAAGGGTAGAGAGAAAGGGAAGGGGAGAGAGAAAGGGAAGGGTAGAGAGAAAGGGAAGGGGAGAGAGAAAGGGAAAGAAGGGTATCCCAGAACGAGCGTAAATTTGCGATACAATGGAATTTTGTCTCCTCCTTTTCTTCCTTTCTTTCTTCGCCTTCTTGTCTTTTCTCTCCTACTTCTACTTCATTTACTCCTCCTCTGAAGTTATCTCCACTTAATCCATCCACCTATCCACCTCCATCTCTCCCTCCTCCTCTTCCGTTCTCCACCACCACCACCTCTATCTCCTGCTCCCCCTTCTTCTCCTTCTCCTCTTCTTCTTTTTCTTCTTCTTCTTCCTCCTCCTCCTCTTCTTCCTCTTCAAATCTCCATCTCCGCCTCCTCTTCCTCCTTCCCCACCTCCTTCTCCTTCTTCTCCTCCTCCTTCTTCACCACCCCCTCCACCTCCACTTCCACCTAAACTCCCACCTCCTCCTCCACCTCCCCTCCCCCTCCTCCACCTCCACCTCCCCTCCCCCTCCTCCACCTCCACCTCCCCTCCCCCTCCCCCTCCTCCACCTCCATCTCCCCTCCCCCTCCCCCACCTCCATCTCCCCTCCCCCCTTCTCCATCACCACTACCTGCACCTCCACCACCACCCCCTCCACCTCCACTCCCACCCCCTCCACCTCCTTCCCCCGATCGGCTGCTCTTGCAATAGCCGATGCAACCTTTTCCCTGCAAGGCTTCTACAGACAGCATCAAACGTCACGAGGGAGAAAATAAAAAGAAAAAGGGAAGAAGAAGAAAAAAACAACAAGAGAATTCGCAATCCTCCGATATAAAAAGACGCACCCCTCTTGTCAGAT
>BOPN01001300.1:42500-45000 GCA_017312705.2 Penaeus japonicus
AAAAAGGAAAAAGTTTCCCCCCATTCCCCTCAAACAATAAATAAAACAAAAAATAAAAATAATAATAATAAAGTGGGACGCGAACTAATTGTGAAAGTGGGTTAGCCAGAGATCAAAGCCCAGGTCCCCAGATTAATATTGCCTCCGACCACTAAGTGAAATTCCCACGACATTCTCCAAAATGCTCGCAGCTTCCACGCGAGCCGTTTGCCTTGCTCACTTATCAATCTGAACCTAAATTCGATGGCTCACTTCGCTCACTTTCCCTCTCGCTATATAATGATGTGTGTGGGGGGGAGGGGGGTGGGAGGTGGGAGGTGGGAGAGGGGGCACTTGGGGAGGTAATATAGAGTTGGAGGGAGGGTTGGAGGGTGGTGGGAGGAGGGGTTGGAGGGTAGGAGGAAAGGAGAGTGAATGAGTGTGGGAGGGAGGGAGGGAGCGTGTGTGGGTGTGAGAGAGAGAGAGAGAGAGTGAGAGAGAGGAAGAGAAAGGGAAAGAGAGAGAGAGAGAGAGAGAGAGAGAGAGAGAGAGAGAGAGAGAGAGAGAGAGAGAGAGAGAGAGAGAGAGAGAGAGAGAGAATGAATCAGTCGCACAACTTTATGCTAACCCGATACCGATTGCTGTTGTTAAATGCAGTTGCCAACTAATTTACTGGATGACTGATGTTCTTGAGATACGAATTTCAATTTTGAAATGTATATGATGTTGGGGAGGGAGGGAGGGAGGGAAGGAGGGATGGATAGATGGGAGGAATAGATAGGATGAAGGGAGGAAAAAAGGGAGGCGAGTATGGGGGAGGGATGGAAGTATGCAAGGATGGAGAGGAGGAAGGAAGGAGGGGAGGAGGAGCTTGATGGATATAAGGGAAGGAGAGGAAGGGGAGGGAGACAGACAGACAGACAGACAGACAGACAGTCACACAGAAAGAGAAAGAGAAAAAAAAAAAGAAAGAGAAAGAAAGAAAGAGAACGAGAAAGAGAGAAAGAGATAGTTAGAAAGAGAGAGAGAGAGAGAGAGAGAGAGAGAGAGAGAATAAGAATATAAATCAGACAGACGAACATAGAGAATCCCACATTAAAATCTACATGCAAATCAACAAAGCAAATTCCGTAGTTAGTGAGAGCGTTTCCGAAACCATGCAATTACCACATCCCATCCCCTTTTCCATTCAATTTTCTCTCTCGCCGACAACAGCCAGGGGTCAAAATAAATTGATAATATAATAATGATGATTATCATAGAATAGTAATTTTGATGGTGGAGATGTATGATCTTTGCTATCGTCCTTATTCTTCTGATTATTGTCATTATTATCCTTATCATCTTTTCCATCATTAGTTTCAAAATAATATTAATCATCTCTTTCGTCCAAAAAGCCTATATATAGAGTGACTTTCACAAAGGGAACCGGTACATAGTGTAGCCTGTACATAGAGCGACCCGTTCAGAGAGCAACCCGCACATAAACAACCCGAGTATAGAGTAACCCGTAAATAAAGAGTAACCCGAATATAAAACGACCCGTAAATAAACCGACTCTGTTTTAGCACGAGCGAGGCAAGGCAGGAAGGCCGTAACACTCTCTCAAATGCACAAACTCATTAACCTTTCTCATTAGAGCGACAATGTGACTTTTTTTATTTTATTTATTTTTTATTTATTTATCTTTTTTTGTGAAAGTAAGTCGGTTGTCTGTGGAACAATGCTCCGTTCGGTGTATAAGCGCCATTTTTTTCTGCTTTAAGCGAAATAGTTTTCTGATCACGTGTATTGAGCGTCACATTTCTCTCTCTCTCTCTCTCTCTCTCTCTCTCTCTCTCTCTCTCTCTCTCTCTCTCTCTCTCTCTCTTTCTTTCTTTCTTTCCTTCTTTCTTTCTCTCTCTCTGTCTCTCTCTGTCTCTCTCTCTGTCTCTCTTTCTGTGTGTGTGTGTATGTACGTGGGTGTGCGTGTGTCCCTCTGCTTTTCACGTACTATTCAAATGTCATAATTGCCTAAACCGAAAATAGAAACTAGATTTCATTCGAGGAACAATCACTCTTTCTCTTTCTCTCTCTCTCTCTCTCTCTCTCTCTCTCTCTCTCTCTCTCTCCCTCTCTCTCTCTCTTTCCTCCCTAAAAAAAAATGTTACAAGTCCATTCATGAACCCACTTCCCCTCTCCTTCCCTCCTCTTGACCCCTCCCCCTCTCTCTCTCTTTCTCTCTGCTCTTTTCTATCCTCTTCTTTCTCATTGCTCTGTGCTTTCTTCTCTCTCTTATTTACTCACTCTTTCCTTCTCTTCCTTCCTCCCTCTTTCCTCCCCCCACCCCCCTCCCCCCCAATCTCCTCTGTAATAACGCCAACTCCGTAACTGTTACGATCCACAAGAGATAAGATTAACCGAGCCAATCCAGGGGTAACCTCCTATCCCTTTCCTTCCATTCTTAATAAATAAAAATATATATATATATTTTTTTTTCTCTCTCTCTCTTTTTCTCATCTCCTTTTCTCCGATGATTATT
>BOPN01001300.1:50000-52500 GCA_017312705.2 Penaeus japonicus
TTCTTTTTTTGGCTTTTTCCTTCCTCTTCTTAAATTCATTTTTTTTCTCTTGTTCTAGTTCTTAGCCTTTTCTTCTCCTCCTTTTATTCCATTACCTCTCCTTTCTCTTCTTCCCTTTCCTTCTCTTTTTTCTTTGTCTCTTCTTCTTTTCCTCCTCCTCCTCCTCCTACTCCTTTTCCTCTTCCTCCTCCTCTTCTTCGATCTTTTGTCGCTGCCTGTTCCCTTTCCTCGCTGCCTTTTATCTTTCCCTCTCCCTCTTCCTTTTCTTTATCTTCACTTCATGCTATTCTCTTCTCCCTTCCGTTGACTTATGACTGACCTTCATAATAATACAATTCATTTCTATACATTTGACAATTATAATAACAATTATAAAAATAAAGATAATGACAATAATAATAATAATAATAATAATAATAATAAACAAAACCAAAGACAAGAAAACAGCAATAAACGCCAGAACCAAACCACACATCACGCGAATAAGCGCCGGGGAATTCTCATAAACAAAAGAACATCGCCGACCCAATCTGGAAACTGTTTCTGGGCGTCTCTAATGTCCTATCGGAATGCAAACTCGCGATCTGATAGCTTTAATAGTTTTCATTGTCTCTCTCTTTTTTTTAACCCCCCCCCCCCTTCCTAGCCCCGCCAGCAACATCCACACCCCACCTGATTATGTTCTTTTGGCGCCCTGCTATGAAGTCCATCTACTTTATGCAGGATCTGCCTCTATCCGTGTGCTGCTTCTCTTCCCATCTTGCTGGTTTGACCTGTCTCTGTTTGTCTGTCTGTCTGTCTGTCTGTCTGTCTGTCTGTCTGTCTGCCCGCCAGCTCTCCCCCTCTCTTTCTTTTCTTTCTTTCTCTTTCTCTCTCTCAATCTTTTCTTTCTTTCTCTTTCTCTCTCTCTCTCTCTCTCTCTCTCTCTCTTTAAATATATATTTAGATATACATTATATTACATAGGTTAAAATATTTATGGTTGATTAAGTCTGCCAGGTTCCTTTTGCGTGTTTAAAGCCACTTAACTAAAGGAACTTATTTGAAAACCCAACTTATCTTTCTTTAAAGATGAACAATGGTTAGTACTTTAAACTATATAATAAATAAATAAAAACTAATGTTGATATATAGTACACGTGTATGCAGTGGTGCATCACGTGGCACCATGAGTGTACAGCAGGGTTAGGGAGTTGGTTTCGTTGACTGCCAGCGATGTGCCGCTCTCTTTGCCTGCTGCGTGTTCATTTCGGCGACATCGATGTAAGAGAGAGAGAGAGAGAGAGAGAGAGAGAGAGAGAGAGAGAAAGAGAGAGAGAGAGAGAGAGAGAGAGAGAGAGAGAGAGAGAGAGAGAGAGAGAGAGAGAGAGAGAGAGAGAGAGAGAGGGGGGGGGGGGGAGAGGGAGAAAAAAGAGAAAGAAAAAGAGAAAGAGAAAGAGCGAGAGAGAGCACGAAAGAGCGAGATAGCGTTCAAAATGAAGGGCAGACGAGGGAAAATAATAGAGTGTCATGTATCCCTGCCAGGAAGCCAGCTGCCGCCACCTCCGACAGGGGGGGGGGGGGCGAGAGGGAACAACTAGGGAAAGAGGGGAGGGGGGGAGGGGATGGGGAAGGAGGGGAAAGAGGGGAGGAAGGAGCAGTCACACATCATGATAATGTTCTCGTTTAGTATGGCATTCTCTCTCTCCCCACTGCCCCCCCCCCCCTTCCCCAGCAAGGCGTGAGGTATAGGCAGAGGAAAGCTGTGTAAACTTAACTGTTAGTTGCGCTAATGTTTGGAGGGGGAGGGGGGGGTAAGGGAGGGAGAGGGAAAGTGTGATAGGGAGGGAGGCAGGATGAGAGAGAGAGAGAGAGAGAGAGAGAGAGAGAGAGAGAGAGAGAGAGAGAGAGAGAGAGAGAGAGAGAGAGAGAGAGAGAGAGAGAGAGAGAGAGAGAGAGAGAGAGAGAGAGAGAGAGAGAGAGAGAGAGAGAGAGAGAAAGAGAGAGAGAGAGAGAGAGAGAGAGAGAGAGAGAGAGAGAGAGAGAGAGAGAGAGAGAGAGAGAGAGAGAGAGAGAGAGAGAGAGAGAGAGAGAGAGAGAGAGAGAGAGAGAGAGAGAGAGAGAATGATAGAGAGAGAGAAAAAAAAGAGACACAGATAAAGACAGAAACACAAAAACGGAAACAGAAACAGAAGCAGAGACAGTGAAAGAGAGAAAGAGAGAAAAGGACAAGGAGACGAGAAAAACAAGTTAATCATCGCCTCCACACCAATAAAAACCCTCGATATAAATGGCAGCAAATACACCAAGAGCATTATTAACAATGTAGACAATTCGCGGCAAGGACAAATATGTTTTTGCGATTTGCCGAATTTACGTTGCATTGTATTTACCGGAATCCGAAAGCGCTCTGGCTGACGACAAAGGCATTTCAAAAGGATTAACCAGATAAGAAGATCTGTCAGCAAGCGAGCCAGATAGCGTGAGCCGGAGACAGAGAGAAGGAGAGAGGGGCAGGGAA
>BOPN01001300.1:65000-67500 GCA_017312705.2 Penaeus japonicus
TGTTGTGTGTGTGTGTGTGGTGTGTGTGTGTGTGTGTGTGTGTGTGTGTGTGTGTGTGTGTGTGTGTGTGTGTGTGTGTGTGTGGGTGTGTGAGGGAGGTGTAGAGTGTTTGTATTTGGAGACGCGGGTAGAGGGTAGAGGTAGCTATATCTGTGTGTTTGTGTTTGTGAAAGCGCTTCTGTGAGCAATTCCCTGATTCTCTCTCTCTCTTCTTCTTCTTCAGCTCTCGCCCCCTCTCTCTCCTACCTTCCTTCCCTTCCTTCCTTCCTCCCTTCCTTCCTCCTTCCCTCCCTCCCTCTCTCCCTCCCTCCCACCCTCTCTCCTTCTTCCCCCTTCCCTTCCTTCTCCCTTTGTGCTTTTTAATGAGTTTTTACCTTTGAGTTCACAATGCACGTGTGAATTCATGTAAGTCTCGTCCCCTTTAATCTCCCGTCTTATCCAAACACACACGCCGTTTGTCGCAGCCCCGCCCGGCGCTTCCCTCATCATCTGCATCTCACCGCGTCGCGTCGGGTCGTCAGCCACTTCTCCCACTTTCTCTCCCCTCTCCCTCCCTCCCCTTCCTCGCCCTATCTACTCTCCCACTTTCTCTCCCTCTCCCTCCCTCCCCTTCCTCGCCCTGTCTACTCTCCCACTTTCTCTCCCTCTCCCTCCCTCCCCTTCCTCGCCCTATCTACTCTCCCACTTTCTCTCCCTCTCCCTCCTCCTTCTCACCCTATCTACTCTCCCACTTTCTCTCCCTCTCCCTCCCTCCCCTTCCTCGCCCTGTCTACTCTCCCACTTTCTCTCCCCTCTCCCTCCCTCCCCTTCCTCGCCCTATCTACTCTCCCACTTTCTCTCCTCTCTCCCTCCCTCCCCTTCCTCGCCCTGTCTACTTCCTCCCCACTTTCTCTCCCTCTCCCTCCCTCCCTTCCTCGCCCTATCTACTTCCTCCCACTTTCTCTCCCTCTCCCTCCCCTCCCCCCTTCCTCGCCCTGTCTACTCTCCCACTTTCTCTCCCTCTCCCTCCCTCCCCTTCCTCGCCCTATCTACTCTCCCACTTTCTCTCCCCTCCTCTCTCCCTCCCCTTCCTCGCCCTATCTACTCTCCCACTTTCTCTCCCTCTCCCTCCCTCCCCTTCCCTCGGCCCCCGTTCACTCTCCCACTTTCTCTCCCTCTCCCTCCCTCCCTTCCTCGCCCTGTCTACCTCTCCCACTTTCTCTCCCCTCTCCCCTCCCTCCCCTTCCTCGCCCTATCTACTCCACCACTTTCTCTCCCGTCTCCTCCCTCCCCTTCCTCGCCCTATCTACTCTCCCACTTTCTCTCCCCTCTCCCTCCCTCCCCTTCCTCGCCCTATCTACTCCACCACTTTCTCTCCCCTCTCCCTCCCTCCCCTTCCTCGCCCTATCTACTCTCCCACTTTCTCTCCCCTCTCCCTCCCTCCCCTTCCTCGCCCTATCTACTCTCCCACTTTCTCTCCCCTCTCCCTCCCTCCCCTTCCTCGCCCTATCTACTCTCCCACTCTCTCTCCCTTCCTCCCTCCCCTTCCTCGCCCTATCTACTCTCCCACTTTCTCTCCCCTCTCCCTCCCTCCCCTTCCTCGCCCTATCTACTCTCCCACTTTCTCTCCCCTCTCCCTCCCTCCCCTTCCTCGCCCTATCTACTCTCCCACTTTCTCTCCCCTCTCCCTCCCTCCCCTTCCTCGCCCTATCTACTCCACCACTTTCTCTCCCCTCTCCCTCCCTCTCCTCCCCCTTCCTCGCCCTATCTACTCTCCCACTTTCTCTCCCCTCTCCCTCCCTCCCCTTCCTCGCCCTATCTACTCTCCCACTTTCTCTCCCCTCTCCCTCCCTCCCCTTCCTCGCCCTATCTACTCTCCCACTTTCTCTCCCCTCTCCCTCCCTCCCCTTCCTCGCCCTATCTACTCCACCACTTTCTCTCCCCTCTCCCTCCCTCCCCTTCCTCGCCCTATCTACTCTCCCACTTTCTCTCCCTCTCCCTCCCTCCCCTTCCTCGCCCTATCTACTCTCCCACTTTCTCTCCCTCTCCCTCCCTCCCCTTCCTCGCCCTATCTACTCCACCACTTTCTCTCCCCTCTCCCTCCCTCCCCCTTCCCCGGCCCCATTCACTCTCCCACTTTCTCTCCTCTCCCTCCCTCCCTTCCTCGCCCTTATCTACTCCTCCCACTTTCTTCCCCTACCCTTCCTCCGCCCTATCTACTCCACCACTTTCTCTCCCCTCTCCCTCCCTCCCCTTCCTCGCCCCATTCACTTCCCACTTTCTCTCCCTCTCCCTCCCTCCCCTTCCCTCGCCCTATATACTCTCCCACTTTCTTCCTTCCCTCCCTACCCTTCTCGCCCTATCTACTCCACCACTTTCTCTCCCCTCTCCCTCCCTACCCTTCCTCGCCCTATCTACTCTCCCACTTTCTCTCCCCTCCCTCCTCTCCCCTTCCTCGCCCTATCTACTCTCCCACTTTCTCCCCTCCCTCCCTCCTCTCGCCCTATCTACTCCACCACTT
>BOPN01001300.1:102500-105000 GCA_017312705.2 Penaeus japonicus
CCCTCATCTCACTCAAGGGCGAACAACCCACAGGGAAACACCGAGAAAATAGTCCCTCTGGACACAAGTGATCCTTACCCTCGTCCCCCTTCCCCCTCCCCTCTCCCCCCTTCCCCTTCCCCCTTCCCCATCCCCTCTCCCCCTCACCCTTCCACTTCCCCTCTCCCCCTTCCCCTTCCCCTCCCCTCTCGCCCCTCCCCCTCCCCCTCCCATCAGCTGGTCCGTGTTGGCTCTTCCCCTTCCCCCTCACCCCCTCCCCCTCCCCCTCCCATTAGCTGGTCCGTGTTGACTCTTCCCCTTCCCCCTCCCCTCTCGCCCCTCCCCCTCCCCCTGCCATCAGCTGGTCCGTGTTGGCTCTTCCCCTTCCCCCTTCCCCCTCCCCCCTCCCCCTCCCATCAGCTGGTCCGTGTTGGCTCTTCCCCTTCCCCCTTCCCCCTCCCCCCTCCCCCTCCCATCAGCTGGTCCGTGTTGGCTCTCCGTTGGTGATGGATTGTTATGCCGCGATGCAACTCTTGACCTCCTTCCCACTTCCAAGCTTTCTTTTTCTTTCTTTCTTCTCCCTTTCGCTCTCGCTTTCTTATTTTTTTTTATCCTCCTTCTCATTTATTCCCCTTCCTGCTTTTTTTTCTCCTTCTTTTTTGTCTTTTTTTTTCTTCTTCTTTTCTTTTTCTTCTTTTCTCTTTTGTGTTTCAAGTCTTGATTCTTGTTTCTTTTATTTCTTTTTCTTATATTTCTTATTTGTTTCTCATTTTCCATTTTTTTCTCGTTCTATTTCATTTCCATTTTTTTTTTTACCTAATTACCTGATTTCATTTATCCTCCACTTTCGTAATAAACAAACGGATTAATTAACAATAATAATAATAATAATTATACATACGATATCAATAACATTAATTATTATGATAATTATTTCAATAATAATGATACTGCACCACTGCTACTAATAATGATTATAACAACAGTAATAATAATAGCAATAAAACCAATAATAATAATAATGATAATAATGATGATAATAATAATAATAGATATAATAATGATAATGATGATAATAATGATGATGATAATAATAATCACCATCTCTGTCCTCCTCCTCCTCCTCATCATCATCATCGTCATCATTATCATCATCACCATCGTCATCGTCATCGTCATCATCACCATCGTCATCATTATTATCATCACCATCATCATCACCATCGTCGTCATCATCATCATCATCATCATCATCACCATCATAATAGCAATGATAAGAATAACAAGGAAAGGAAAAAGAATAAGAGCAAGAATAAGTCCCTCCCCCGCCCCTCCCACCCCCTCCCCCACCCGAGAGACGATGCCGCCCGCACACGAGCCAAGCAATCTGAGGGCGGCCATCCTCCTGATCTCCCTATCTTTCTCACTCTACGTCGTATTTCCAACTCCCCCTCCCCCCCTTTCCCCTCATCCCCAACCTCCCCTCCCTCTCAACCGTACCTCTCTCTCCACCTCCCCTCCTTCCTCTCCACCTTCCCCCCTCTCTCTCTACCTCCCCTCCCTTCCTCTCCACCTCCCCCTCCTCTCCACCTCCCCTTCCTCTCAACCATCCCTCCCTTTCCCCTCATCCCCCACCTCCCCTCCTTCCTCTCCACCTCCCCTCCCTTCCTCTCCACCTCCCCTCCCTTCCTCTCCACCTCCCCTCCCTTCCTCTCCACCTCCCCTCCCTTCCTCTCCACCTCCCCCCCTTCCTCTCCACCTCCCCTCCCTTCCTCTCCACCTCCCCTCCCTTCCTCTCCACCTCCCCTCCCTTCCTCTCCACCTCCCCTCCTTCCTCTCCACCTTCCCCCCTCTCTTTCTGTTTCTCCTTCCCCTCCCCTTCCAACCATCCCTCCTTCCCCATCCCCCACCTCCTCCCTTTCCTCTCCATCTCCCCTCCCTTCCTCTCCACCTCCCCCTCCTCTCCACCTCCCCCTCCTCTCAACCATCCCCTCATCCCCCACCTCCCCTCCCCCTCCCCCTTTTACTCACTTTTTCTCTTTTCTGGAGGGGGAGGGGGAGGGGGAAGACGGGGGTGTCACTGATGATGTGGTTTTATAGTCTCGCGGGGAATGGTTAGGGGAAGGGGGGAAGGGGGAGGGGAGGAGAAGAGGGAGGGGGAGGGGAGGGGAGGGAGGGGGAGGGGAGGGGAGGGGAGAAGAGGGGAGGGGATGAGGGAAGGGAGGGAAGGGGAAGAGAAAGGGGAAGGGGAAAATGGTAGGGCCGGTTGGGTGGGAATGATGAGGGTGGGCGGAGTGAGGAATTTCTCGCTATCTTTCACTCATTTTTTCCTTTTCTCGCTCTCTCCTTCTCTCTCTCTCTCTCTCTCTCTCTCTCTCTCTCTCTCTCTCTCTCTCTCTCTCTCTCTCTCCCTCTCTTTTCCTTCCTTGATTGCTCCCTGCTTTCCTCCCTTCTTCCCTTCCTTCCTTCCTTCCTTCCTTCCTCCCCTTCCTCCTCCTCCTCCCCCTTCCTCCTCCTCCTC
>BOPN01001300.1:115000-122500 GCA_017312705.2 Penaeus japonicus
AAATTGAAGCATATCTTGATGGGAATGGATATCCGTGTATGCAACAATGATAAAACTCAGTGAATATTGATGTAGGTAGTATCTGTAGTAATAATGATGAATGATGTAGAAAGAATATTTGAAATCTTCATTGATCGTCCAATGCTGAGGATGATGCCTCATTATATAATCGAATTGGTTGCAATCATGATTAACAACAACTGCAAAATATCAACAACGTTATTGATGATGATGAATATTATTATATTGATGATGATGATGATGGTGATGATAAAGATGACAATACTACTACTTCTAATAATGATAATAATGACAATAAAATAATTATAATTATCACAAAATCAGCATCATCCATCATGCAACAAACCGAATACCTATTTGCGCCTCAGGTCAAATCAGGTCATCTTTAGTCAAAGTAGACCATGACTCAAAAAAAAAAAAAAAAAAAAAAAAAAAAAAAAAAAAAAATCGGGATAAAGCCATGTACCCTCCCCCTCCCCCCATACCCCTCTCCCTTCCCCTCCCCCCTCCCAAATAAGATGATTCAGCTAGACTCACTTCAGAAAAATAGTTCGCTTATCCGAACTAGGATTTCGCATAATAATATTATATTTTTATCCTGTGTCTTATTTCTGCTTCTATTCCTTTCATTCTTGTTTATTTCTCTTCAGTTATTCCTCCTCTTCTTCTGCTATTTAATTTTTCTTTTCTTTTTCTTTCTTATCATCTATATTATTATTTTCTTTTCTTTAATTCTTCTACCAATTCTTTCTTACTCCTCTCTCTATTTTTCTTCCTTTTTTTCTATTTTTTTTCTTTTCTTATTTATCCCTTTCCTTCTTCCTTTTGCTTACATCTGGTTGATTATTCCTTGGTTTTCTTCCTCTTCCTTTCGCCGTCTCCCTCTTCTTTCTGTTCTTTATTCGTTTTCATTTTGCCTTTTCTCCTCCCTCTTCCCCATCGTTCCCCCGCCCTCATCCCCCTCCTCCCACCTTCCCCAACCGTTTCCCCTCCCCTCCCTCCTTCCCCGGCGTTCCCCCTTCCCTCTTCTTCCCTCTTCCTCCCCCTCCTTCCCCATCGTTCCCCCGCCCTCATCCCCCTCCTCCCACCTTCCCCAACCGTTTCCCCTCCCCTCCCTCCTTCCCCGGCGTTCCCCCTTCCCTCTTCTTCCCTCTTCCTCCCCCTCCTTCCCCATCGTTCCCCCTCCTCTCCCTCATCCCCTCCCACTTCCCCTCTCTCCTCCTTCAATCCCCCTCCCCTATCTCCCCCTACTACCCCTCTAGCTTAGCTTATTCGACGAGATTGCTTGCTTGGCTTTACGGCCGTGTTATGGGCCTCAGGCAGCGGGATGTGCTACGTGGGGAGGGGAGGGCAGGGGAGGGCAGCGGGATGTGCTACGTGGGGAGGGGAGGGCAGGGGAGGGCAGGGGAGGGCAGGAGAGGGCAGCGGGATGTGCTACGTGGGGAGGATAGGGCAGGGGAGGGCAGGGGAGGGCAGGGGAGGGGGAGGAGAGGGAGTGGGGGAGACTACATGGGGATGGAGAGAGATAGAAATAGATAGATAGATAGATAGATAGATAGATATATATATATATATATATATATATATATATATATATATATATATATAGAGAGAGAGAGAGAGAGAGAGAGAGAGAGAGAGAGAGAGAGAGAGAGAGAGAGAGAGAGAAAGAGAAAGAGAGAAAGAGAGAGAGAGAGAAAGAAAGAGAGAAAGAGAGAGAGAAAGAGAGATAGGTACATAGAGAGAGATGTATATAGAAAGATTGATAGATAGATACATAGATAGATAGATAGATAGATAGAGAGAGAGAGAGAGAGAGAGAGAGAGAGAGAGAGAGAGAGAGAGAGAGAGAGAGAGAGAGAGAGAGAAAGACAGAAAGATAGATAGATACATAGAGAGAGATGTATATAGAAAGATAGATAGATAGATAGATAGATAGATAGATAGATAGAGAGATAGATACATAGAGAGAGATGTATATAGAAAGATAGATAGATAAATATATATAGAGAGAAATGATATTCGTAGAGGGTTGAGGGTGTTAGTGGCGGATGAAGATGGGGGGGGGAGTGTAGAGGGAAGTTGGGGGATGGGGGGAGAAAGGGGGAGGAAAGGAAAGCGGGAGGGAGGGACGAAGGGATGGAGAGATGGATAGATATATAGATATATAGATATATATATAGATAGATAGATGAATGCGAGAGAAGTAAGGGAAGAGATGGGTGAATGGGAAGGAGGGAGGGAGAGATAGATAGATAGATAGACAAATAGATAGACAGATAAATAGACAGATAGACAGATAGATAGATAGGTGGGTGGAGGCAAGAGAAAGATAGGACAAAAAAAACAAGAGTGAAGAGAGAGAGAGCCTTACAGCCTCTTGGTATTTTCATTTTCCTCTTTCGCTTTGTGTATAATCTAAAGGCTCGTTTAATGCAGTTCGCTCGCAGTCCTCCGCCGGCGACACGCACAAGGAGGCGCACATGGAGGCAAACACACACATGCACACGTACACACACAAAGGGTAGAGCAAAAATAAGACGCAGATTAGAGAGAGAGGGAGGGAGAGGGAGGGGGGAGGGGAGGGAGGGAGGGAGGGAGGGAGGGAGGGAGGGGAGGGGAGGGGAGGGAAGGAGGGAGGGAAGGAAGGGGGGGAGGGAGGGAGGGAGGGAGAGAGAGAGAGAAGAGAAGAGAAATTAAGAGAATGAAAGAGAGAGAGAGAGAGAGAGAGAGAGAGAGAAGAGAAATTAAGAGAATGAAAGAGATAGAGAAATCGAGAGAAAAAAAAGAAAAGAAAAAAAGAAAGAGAACAAAAATAAGAGAAAAACAGAAAGAGAACAAGAAAGAGAAAGAGAAATCGAGAGAGAAAAAACAAGAAAGAAAGAAAAAGAAAACAAAAACAAAACAAAAAAAGCGCAAAGCAGAAAGAGAGCAAGAAAGAGAAAGAGAAATCGAGAGAAAGAGCAGGAAGCGAAAGCATTTGAATATATTTATAAGCACGTTATCCACATGGCATTTCCCGGCACCACCATCACACACATCTGCTCCTTTGCACACACCGCCTTCGACAAGCTCTTGCATATGCCATGTAGTGTTGAAAGCGACGTATTTACATGCAATATCAAAACGATTGATTACACGATATTTTTTTTATTTTTTTTTTTTTTTTGGGGGGGGGAGGATGTGGGTGAAATGCAAAAGGGTCAAAATCAATCATCCTTGTTTACTATTTCGCTTTTAATAAACGACATAAATGAAAATCCGGGAATCTATTTCAATATTTTCTCTCTCTTTCTCCCCCACTTCTCTATTTCTAACTTCTCTCTTTATCTCCTTATTCTTTCCTAAAGGTAAGAGAGAAAATGTGGTAGACATGAGATTCTTTCTCTTTCTCTCCTTCTCTCTTTTCTTATGCTGTCTAACCCTTCATCTCTCGACTCATTTTTTATTTCTCTTTCCTCCTCTATCTCCTTCATCTACTTCTCGTTTTTCTTCTTCTTTTCCTTTTCTCCTCCTCCTCCTCCACCCCCTCTCTCTCTCTCTCTCTCTCTCTCTCTCTCTCTCTCTCTCTCTCTCTTTCTCCTCTCTCTAAGTAGGGACGGAGGGAGGAAAGGAGGGGAAAGAAGGGAAGAAAGTAGGGGCGAGGGAGGGAAGAAATGAGGGGAGAAGTAGGAAAGGAGGAGAGAGAAGGAGGAAATGGAGGGAGAATGATGAAAGGAGGGGGGAGGGAAGGAAGTAGGGACGGAGGGAGGAAAGGAGGGGAAAGAAGGGAAGAAAGTAGGGGCGAGGGAGGGAAGAAATGAGGGGAGAAGTAGGAAAGGAGGAGAGAGAAGGAGGAAATGGAGGGAGAATGATGAAAGGAGGGGGGAGGGAAGGAAGTAGGGACGGAGGGAGGAAAGGAGGGGAAAGAAGGGAAGAAAGTAGGGGCGAGGGAGGGAAGAAATGAGGGGAGAAGTAGGAAAGGAGGAGAGAGAAGGAGGAAATGGAGGGAGAATGATGAAAGGAGGGGGGAGGGAAGGAAGTAGGGACGGAGGGAGGAAAGGAGGGGAAAGAAGGGAAGAAAGTAGGGGCGAGGGAGGGAAGAAATGAGGGGAGAAGTAGGAAAGGAGGAGAGAGAAGGAGGAAATGGAGGGAGAATGATGAAAGGAGGGGGGAGGGAAGGAAGTAGGGACGGAGGGAGGAAAGGAGGGGAAAGAAGGGAAGAAAGTAGGGGCGAGGGAGGGAAGAAATGAGGGGAGAAGTAGGAAAGGAGGAGAGAGAAGGAGGAAATGGAGGGAGAATGATGAAAGGAGGGGGGAGGGAAGGAAGTAGGGACGGAGGGAGGAAAGGAGGGGAAAGAAGGGAAGAAAGTAGGGGCGAGGGAGGGAAGAAATGAGGGGAGAAGTAGGAAAGGAGGAGAGAGAAGGAGGAAATGGAGGGAGAATGATGAAAGGAGGGGGGAGGGAAGGAAGTAGGGACGGAGGGAGGAAAGGAGGGGAAAGAAGGGAAGAAAGTAGGGGCGAGGGAGGGAAGAAATGAGGGGAGAAGTAGGAAAGGAGGAGAGAGAAGGAGGAAATGGAGGGAGAATGATGAAAGGAGGGGGGAGGGAAGGAAGTAGGGACGGAGGGAGGAAAGGAGGGGAAAGAAGGGAAGAAAGTAGGGGCGAGGGAGGGAAGAAATGAGGGGAGAAGTAGGAAAGGAGGAGAGAGAAGGAGGAAATGGAGGGAGAATGATGAAAGGAGGGGGGAGGGAAGGAAGTAGGGACGGAGGGAGGAAAGGAGGGGAAAGAAGGGAAGAAAGTAGGGGCGAGGGAGGGAAGAAATGAGGGGAGAAGTAGGAAAGGAGGAGAGAGAAGGAGGAAATGGAGGGAGAATGATGAAAGGAGGGGGGAGGGAAGGAAGTAGGGACGGAGGGAGGAAAGGAGGGGAAAGAAGGGAAGAAAGTAGGGGCGAGGGAGGGAAGAAATGAGGGGAGAAGTAGGAAAGGAGGAGAGAGAAGGAGGAAATGGAGGGAGAATGATGAAAGGAGGGGGGAGGGAAGGAAGTAGGGACGGAGGGAGGAAAGGAGGGGAAAGAAGGGAAGAAAGTAGGGGCGAGGGAGGGAAGAAATGAGGGGAGAAGTAGGAAAGGAGGAGAGAGAAGGAGGAAATGGAGGGAGAATGATGAAAGGAGGGGGGAGGGAAGGAAGTAGGGACGGAGGGAGGAAAGGAGGGGAAAGAAGGGAAGAAAGTAGGGGCGAGGGAGGGAAGAAATGAGGGGAGAAGTAGGAAAGGAGGAGAGAGAAGGAGGAAATGGAGGGAGAATGATGAAAGGAGGGGGGAGGGAAGGAAGTAGGGACGGAGGGAGGAAAGGAGGGGAAAGAAGGGAAGAAAGTAGGGGCGAGGGAGGGAAGAAATGAGGGGAGAAGTAGGAAAGGAGGAGAGAGAAGGAGGAAATGGAGGGAGAATGATGAAAGGAGGGGGGAGGGAAGGAAGTATGGGCGGAGGGAGGAAAGGAGGGGAAAGAAGGGAAGAAAGTAGGGGGGAGGGAGGGAAGAAATGAGGGGAGAAGTAGGAAAGGAGGAGAGAGAAGGAGGAAATGGAGGGAGAATGATGAAAGGAGGGGGGAGGGAAGGAAGCAGGGGCGGAGAGAGGAAAGGATGGGAGGGAGGGAGGGAGGGAGGGAGGAAAGGAGGGAGGGAAGAATAGAAGGTTGACGTAAAGAGATGTTATCATACATTTTTTTTAACGGTGGAAGGATGATGCAACAAGATGAATTGCTTTTTTTCTTCTTTCTTTGTTGAGATTTTTTGAGGGGGTGGGGGTGGGGTAAAGGGGGAGGGGATACAGAGAAATGACATATTCTTTTTTTTCTTTCTCTCTTTCCATAAAGAAAAGAAAAAAAATAATAAGAAGAAAATCAAAATACAAAAGAAAAAAAATGATCTAAAAAAACAAAAAACATTAACACTAAGAGAAAGGGAGAGACAGAGAGAGAAAGAGAGAATTAGAGAGAAAAAAAGGGAAAAAGAGAAGATAATATTCCTTTCTTCCTCCTACGTGTCACCATGACTTATTGCCTCCCCCCCCCCGCCCCCCCCTTTCCCCTTTAGACACACCCAAGACTGGAAATAATTTCCTTTTTTCGCATCAAATTACCAGATCTTTCCTTCCTCTTGCCCTCGCGCTCTCACTATCGCTCTCGCTTGCTCTCTCTCTCTCTCTCTCTCTCTCTCTCTCTCTCTCTCTCTCTCTCTCTCTCTCTCTCTCTCGCTTCTCGCTGCGCGCGCGCGTGTGTGTGCTTCTCTGTATGTGTCTGATATTTTATACTTATTGTTGTGACCATTATGACGGTAACTACATCAATAATGATAATAATAATAATGACATTAATAATTATGATAATATTAACAACGATAATGATGATAATATAGCAATAATGATGATATTTTTTTTCTCTCTCTCCCAAAAACAGTACGACACAACAATAATGATAAAATATAATGACGATGATAAGGATGATTAGAAATAGCTAAAGAAAAATAAAGATAATAATAATTACAACACTAAAACTAGGCCCTTATTGGTGATGATAAAATAATCCTCACTATTAATAACAATTACAACACTCATCATTAATATCCTTCTCCTCACCATTAACATCACTCTTTACACCATAAAACTTATCCCCGCCCCCCCCGCCCGCCCTCTTTTTTTCTTTCCCCTCCCTCCCCCTTCCTCTCGTCTCCCCTCGTTATCAATCCCCTTCCATCTCTCCTCCTCCTCTTTGTCCCCTCACCCCTCCTTCCCGACCCTCCGTCACCTCTCCCCCCACCTCTCCCCCACCCCTTCCCAACCCCACCCCACCTCCCCTCGTCTCCCCCCGTCCCCTCTCGTCTCCCCTCGGCGCCAAAACAGACACTTTCCTTAATGGGTCTCCGAAATTCCCTCACTGTGGCATGTGATGGAAACCGGAGCCTTTCTTCTTTCCCCCTTTTATTCCCTCTCCCCCAACCCCTCCTCTCTCTCATCTCCCATATCCTTCCCTCCTCTTTCCCCTCCTCCACATCTCACCATAACCCCTCTTCTCCTCTCTCTCCTCTTTTCCAGTCCCCCTTCTCCTCTCTTCTTCCCTTTCTCCCCTTTCCTTTTCCTTCTCCACTCCCCTCCCCCCTCCCTCCTTCCACCCCCTCTGGATTGACGCCAGGAGATCAACAACCATGCTCTGAGACAGTCTGCTTCACGGAGGAGAGGGAGAGGGAGAGGGAGAGGGAGGGGGAGAAGGAGAGGGAGGGGGAGAGGGAGGGGGAGAGGGAGAAATAGAAGGAGAGGGAGAAATAGAGAGAGAGGGAGGGGGAGGGGGAGGGGGAGGGGGAGAGGGAGGGGGAGGGGGAGGGGGAGAGGGAGAGGGAGAAAGAGAAAGGGAGAGAGAGAGGGAGGGGGAGAGGGAGGGGGAGGGGGAGAGGGAGGGGGAGGAAGAGGGGGAGAGGGAGAGGGAGAGAGGGGGGAGGAAGAAGGAGAGG
>BOPN01001300.1:130000-132500 GCA_017312705.2 Penaeus japonicus
TCCCTCCCTCTACCTCTCTTCCCCCCTTGCCTCTCACTCTCCTCTCTCACTCTCCTTCTCTTCCTTTCCTCTCTCCCTCCCTCACCCTCTCTTCCCTCCCAACCTTATCCTCCTCCTACTCCTTCTCTTTTTTTCTTGATATTCTTTAATTTTACTTCCCTCCTTCTACATCTTTCTATTCCCTTTTTTTCCTTGCATTTCATCTTCTTGTTCGTCTTTTTCACCTTTTCCTTCACCTTCTTCTTTCTTCTTCTCCATCTCATTTCCCAAAAAACAAAACTAAAACAAACAAAGGAAATCGAATAAAAAACATAATTTCCTCACACTCACCTCCCCATCCCCCTCCCCCTCCCCCCTCTCCCCTCCACCCACCACCTACGGAGAAAACGTCTATATAAACGCCCATTATCACCCCAGGGGTTACCCTCTCCCCTCCCCTCTCCCTCCTCCCTTCCCCTATATCCCTCTCCCCTCTTCTTTTCTCCTCATTCCTCTTTCTCCCTTTCTCTCTCTCTTTCTCCTTTCCTCTCCCTTTCTCCTCTTTCCTCTTTCTCCCTTTCTTTCCTTTCTCCCTCCTTATCCCTTTTCCTTTCTTTCTTTTCCCTCTCCCTCTTCCCATCCCTTCCCTTTCTTCCTCTCTCTTCTCTTTTTCCTTCTCCTTCTCCTTCTTTTCTCTCCCTTTCACACTCCCCTCCCTTCCTTCCCCTCCCTTTCTCCCTCATTCCCTTCTTTCCCTTTTTTCACCGTATCCCTCCCTCTCCCCTCGACCTTCTGCTTTTCTTTATTTTCCTTTCCCACGTTCTCCCTGTTCCCCCCCCCCCCATTCTTTCTCCCTCTCTCCTCTCCCTCCTCCTCCGTCCCTCCTCCCCCTCCTTCTCCCTCCCTCCTTCCCTTCCTTCTCCCTCCCTTCCCCCTTATCTCCTCCCTCCCTCCCTCCTCACCTTCCTTCTCCCTCCCTATCCCCTTTCCTCCTCCCTCCCTCCTCACCTTCCTTCTCCCTCCTCCCTTCCTCCTCCCTCTCTCCTCTCCTTCCTCCTCCTTCCCTCCTACCTCAACAGTTTCCTCTCTCTCTTCCTATGCTTCAATAGCTTCCTATAATATAGCATTTGTAATAATTACAACAATGGCAATACCAATGTTATTGTTATTACTACTATTACTAATCGTAATATTCCATAGATTTATCTTCCACGATTTCATCGTCAAGTCGGAGAACAATATCAAAATAATAATAAATAAGAATGAGAACAACAACAAAAAACAATGACAAAAACGCCAACAACAACGACAACAAGTAAAGTGTTTTAACGACAAAGGAAAAGAAATGCGTACAAACCAAACCTAAGCCGTGGCCAAACACTAGGAAACGGACGCGCTGTCTAATAATGCAGCAGATAGGCTTCTTGAGTGACGAAACAGCCTGATAATGGCAACGTGCAACACCGGAGAGGGTTGCAGAGGTTGCAAATGGTGTGGGTATTTACTCATTTGCGGATAGAGGTGGAGGGAGGAAGGGAGAAGAGAGGAGGGAAGGAAGGAAGAGAGGAAGAAGGAGGGGAGGAAGAAGAAGGGGAAGGAAAGGAGGGAGGAGGAAGGGGAAGGAGGAGGAGGAGAAGAAGAAGAAGGAGGAAGGAAGAAGAAGGGGAGAAGAGAGAAGGAGAGGAGGGAGGGGAAGGAGGGGAGGAAGGGAGGAAGGAGGAGGAAGGAGGAGGAGGAGAAGGAGGAGGAAGGGGAGGAGGAGGAAAGGAGGGAGGGAGGGAAGGAGGGAGGAAGGGAGAGGAGGAGGAAAGGAGGGAGGGAGGGAAGGAGGGAGGAAGGGAGAGGAGGAGGAAAGGAGGGAGGGAGGGAGGAGGGAGGGGGAGGGAGGGAGGAGGGAGGGAGGGAGGAGGAAGGGAGGGAGGAGAATGGAGTGAGGAGAGAAAGAGAGAAGAAGGAAAAAGAGGGAGGAGTCAGGTGGAAAGAAAAAATGAGGGAAAGAGGGGAGAAGAGGGAAAGAAAGAGAGAAAAGGAAAAGAGAGAGGGAGAGAGACAAGACAAAAAGAGAAAGAGAGAAAGAGCGAGAGGAGAAAAAAAAAAAAAAAAAAAAAACAGAACGAAAGAAATAAGTGGAAGCAAAAGAAGAGGAAGAGAAGGAGAGAAAAAAGAATACCCATTTTATTATTACGATCATATCTGCTCATCAGGATCCCCATTCCCTCCATAATCTGTCATCCAAATCATGACAGATGTCCGTCACAATCTATAGATACATGACATGATTCTGCCGCATCTGCCATCAAATCTGGGCGATCAATTATCCGAATAAAAGGCATTTTGAGGTGGGAAGGGTGGAGGTGGAGGGGGAGGGGGAGGGGGCGAAAGCGGGGGGAGAGGGGGGGTAGAGAGTTAAAAACATGGATGTTAGTCAAGCATTATTGTCGCCCTCTTTCTCTCTCTCTCTCTCTCTCTCTCTCTCTCTCTCTTTCTCTCACCATCCCTCTCCCTCTCCCCCCATCCCTCT
>BOPN01001300.1:140000-142500 GCA_017312705.2 Penaeus japonicus
AGAGAGAGAGCAGAATGAAACGAGAAAACCGAGATAGAAAGAGAGGGAAAGAGAGGAGAGGAGAGAGAAGCTGTGAGAGAGGTTAACACAACTAGCACCCGAAACAGCGCGACTGCTTCCTTCCCCTTATAAAGCAGATATGTGGAATTCCTAATTGAATTCGTCTTTGCTTCTTCAGTTTCACCAAAAGAAAAAAAAAGAAAGAAAAGAAAAAAAAAAACAAGAATGAAATAAGGAGGGACACTGCAATTTTCTTCTTCTTCTGTTCTCTTATTCATCCGTTTATTTCTTAGTCTCGTTCATCTTTTTTTTCTCTCTCTATCTCTTCCTTTTATTTCTCATTTTTTCTGTTTGGTGTTATTGTTTTGTCTCGTTCTCTCTCTCTCTCTCTCTCCCTCCCCCTCCCTCTCCCTCCCTTTATCTCGCCCCCTCCTCCCCCTCTCCTCTCCCCCTCCTCCCCCCCTCCTCCCCCCCCCCTCCTCTCCCCCCCATTAGGCAACAGCCTGCATGGATTTCCCTTGAGTCGCTCAGGTGTCGTGCTAAAAGCCTTCACTTTCTCTTTCTTGACATTTCCTTTATTTCTCTCGTTCTCTCTTTATTTTTTTTATTTTTTCATTTCTCTCTATTTCTCTCTCTATCTATCTAGCTATCTCTTTCTCTTAACCTCTCTCTCTTTTTTTTCTCTCTCTTTCTCTTTATCTCTCTCTCTCTCTCTCTCTCTCTCTCTCTCTCTCTCTCTCTCTCTCTCTCTCTCTCTCTCTCTCTCTCTCTCTCTCTCTCTCTCTCTCTCTCTCTCTCTCTCTCTCTCTCTCTCTCTCTCTCTCTCTCTCTCTCTTTATCTCTCTCTCCTTCTTTCTATCTATCTATCTATTTATCTATCTGTTTATCTCTTTTTTCTCCCTCTCCCTTTCCCTCATCTCTCAGAGAGAGAGAGAAAGAGAAGAAGGAGAATAAGAGAAAATTCAGAGAAAGGCTGGGAGAGAGAAAAATGAGAAAAGGAAAGATAGAGAGACTGAGGGAAAAGAACAGTAAAGAGAAAAAAAAGAGAATTAATGAGAAAGAGAAAGAGAAAGAGAGACAGAGAAACAAAGAGAGAAAATGAATGAGAAAGAGAAAGCAGAGAAGCAAAGAGAGAGAATGAATGAGAAAGAGAAAGAGAAAGAGAGTGACAGAGAAACAAAGAGAGAAAATGAATGAGAAAGAGAAAGACAGAGAAGCAAAGAGAGAGAATGAATGAGAAAGAGAAAGAGAAAGAGAGTGACAGAGAAACAAAGAGAGAAAATGAATGAGAAAGAGAAAGACAGAGAAACAAAGAGAGAGAAAGAATGAGCAAGAGAAACAAAGAGAGAGACAGAGAAAGAAAGAGAAAGAAAGAGAGTGAGCGAGAATCTAACCAACTGAGTGTTACAATTTGAACGTTTATTGTATTATGCAAATAGTGTCATACAAGCTTTACCCCCAGTCGTACATACTCGTTTTTTCCCCCACTCGAAAAGGATATAATTTTGACGTCTTAAGCTGAAGTGTTCCGGAAGAGAGAAGTGAATTAAAAAAAACTCCGAGTCAGGAAGAGGAGAGAGAGACAAAGGAGAGAAAGAGAAAGAGAAAGAAAGCGTAAGATAGACAGGGAGGATGAAGTGAGATCCGAAGACTGGGTCGAGGGATATTCGTCCTTCATCCTCGCCGTCTGGAGGCAAGTGTGGCGTCGGGCCAATAAAGTGTTATAGTGAGAGGCTGTGTTCTTCTCCAAGCTGTGAGCGAATAGGATGTTCCCACTTGGCACCAGCTTACATTTGGTGCCAGCTCACTGAGAGGATGGAAGAGAAGGGGAAAGAGAGAGAGAAAAAGGAAAAAGAACAGAGAGCATGAGAGTGGAAGATGAAGAGAGATAGAGTGAGGAAAGGGGTGGGTGGGGGGTAAGAGAGAGAGGGAGAGGGAGGAGGGGAGAGAGAGAGAGAGAGAGAGAGAGAGAGAGAGAGAGAGAGAGAGAGAGAGAGAGAGAGAGAGAAGGAGAGAGAGAGAGAAGGAGAGAGAGAGAGAAGGAGAGAGAGAGAGAGAAACAAAGAGAGAGAGCAAGAGAGAGAGAAGGAGAGACAGAGAGAAGGAGAGAGAGAGAGAAAGAGAGAAACAAAGAGAGAGAGCAAGAGAGAGAGAAGGAGAGACAGAGAGAAGGAGAGAGAGAACGAGAGAAACAAAGAGAGAGAGCAAGAGAGAGAGAAAGAGAGAGAGAGAGAGAAACAAAGAGAGAGTGTCAAAGCAATAACAATACAGAGGCAGAAGATGGGAGAGGAGTGACACCAATAAAAAAGAAGGAAATCCACCATAAAAATGGCGGACAAAAGGACTTGAGCAATGAAGGGGTTTGACAGGAACCATCTTGTCTCGCCTCCCTTGCCCTACGTCGCTCTGCCTGCCTGCCTGCCTGCCTGTCTGTCTGTCTGTTTGTCTGTCTGTCTATCTGTCTGTCTGTCTATCTGTCTGTCTGTCTGCCTGTTTGTCC
>BOPN01001300.1:147500-150000 GCA_017312705.2 Penaeus japonicus
ATTACTGGATGTGGGTCGGCAATCTGTTTGCTTGTTTTGTTTTCTCGTTCACTTGGATTTCCATTCTGCTTCTCTTTCCATCTCTCTCTCTCGCTCTCTCTCTCCCAACCTTAGACTTTCTGTCTCTGTCGTCTGTCTGTCTGTCTGTCTGCCTATCCCTTTATACACGCAAAAATACAAACAACCCCCCCCCCCCTTCCTACTCCTTGGACCAACCCCCCAACCCCCCCTCCCCCAAGACGGAACACAAACCTCCTCTCCCATCACAGCTACAGGCGATGCTGTCTTCTCCCCTCTCCCCCATCCCTTCACCCCCCACTCCTCTCCCCCTCCCCCTCCCCCTCCTCGCAGCATCCACGGACGAGCATCGCATCATCTCCCGCTCATCCCAGCCATTTCAAGCTCAAGAGACGCGGCATCACGCGAGAGCGGAGAGCAAGAGGGAGGCTGGCAGATGCATTCTCTACTTCTCTTCTTTCTTTATTCATTTTAGTTTTTTCTTTTTTAAACTTTTGTTTTTACGTTTATTTTTCTCTTTCTCTCTCTTGTTTGTGTGTTTTGTTTGTATGTTAGGACACTCCTTTTTTCATCACTTTTATTCTAATTATTTTTCTTATTGCTCTAAAATAGCTTGTTTGACCCATTTTCTCTCACTCGCTCTCTTTCTCTCTCTCTCTCTCTCTCTCTCTCTCTCTCTCTCTCTATCTCTCTCTTGCCTTTCTTTTCTTTTCTTTTCTCGAGATAGAGAAAAATTTCCAAGGATGAAAATTTCCAAGGATGAAAGGAACAAGTCCTACATCCGGCAGTCATCCTTATAAACCTTCCCCCCCCTTCCCCCTTCTCTTACCCCTCCCCCCCCCCCCCCTTACTCCCTCACCATGTAACCCCCTTCCCCAACCTTCCACTCCTTCTGTAGGTCTCCTCCTCCCCCCCTCCTCCTTCCTCCTAGCACCCTCTCCCCTTCCCCTCCCTAAGGTATCCCATCCCCTAACCCTCCCCCCCAACAATACTCTCCATCCTTTTCTCCCCCCCTTAACACCCTCCAACCCACCCCACCCCAACCCCTTCCACGCATCCCTCCCTCAAACCCCCCTCCACCCCTCCCCTCCCCTCCCCTCCCCACCCCAACCCACTACCTGTGCTGGCGTCGACCTCCTGTTTTGCTGATAATGGCGCTGTTATCCCTAATTACTCCATTTAGACTGTAATCTGCTCTATCAACATTACAGCAGGTGCCTTGTAACGCGACGCACTCTAACGTCACATGGACCTCCACTTGTTACCTGTCTTTAGGGAGAAGCGACCATTTCGGGGATGAAAAAAGGGGCCTTCGGTTGGGTTGGGGTCGGGGTGGGGGCGGAGGGCGGAGGGTGAGGGAGGGGTGTTGGGGTGTTGGAGGACGTGAGGGAGGGTGTTGGAGTGTGTTGGGGAAGGTGTTGAAGTGAGTGAGTGAGTGAGTGTATTTTTCGTGTGTCTTTCCCTCGCCATGTGTTTGTTATCTTCCTCTTTCTAAATCTAAATTTTCCCCCTCCTCCTTTCTTCCTCCTTCCTTCCATCTCACCCATTTCCTCTCCAATTCTCACTTCCTCGCGTCCTCTCCCTCCGTTTCCCTCTTCCCCTCTCTCTTTCTCTCTCGTTCTCCCTCTTCCCTTCTCCTTCCCTCTATTCCTTCCTCCTCTCTCTCTTCCGCTTACTTTCCCTCCCTTTATTCCTTCATCTCCCCTTCTCCCTCCCCCTCCTTCCCTTCTTCTTTCTTTCTTTCTTTCTCCATCCATCCCTTCTCCTTCTCCCCTCTCCCTCCCTCCCTTCTTCTTTTCTCCTTCTTTCTTTCTGACTCTCTGCCTCCCTTCCCCTACTCCCCCTCTCTCTCCTTCTCTCCTTCCCTTCTCCTTCTTTCTTTCTTATTCCCTGTCTCCCTTCCCCTACTCCCCCTCTCCCTTCCTCCTCATCTTCTCCTTTCTTTCTTTCTTTCTTTCTTTCTTACTACCTCCCTTCCTCTCTCCTTATCTTCTTCTTTCTTCCTTTCTTACTGCCTGCCTCCCATCCCCTACTCTCCCTCTCCCTCTCCCTCCCCCCTCCCTCCTTATCTTTATTGACTTCTTAACGCCTATCTTTTGCAATTATATGTATGTAATTATTTTCTCCCTCTCTATCTTATCTCTCTTTCTCTCGTCTCTTATCTCGTTGTGTGTTATCTTTCCGCCTTGCCAAGAAGAGCGAAAAACGGCTAAGGATTCTCTAACGCCATGAGGGGGGAGGGGGTGGAGGGAAGGGGGAGTGGATGAAGGGAAGGGGAGGGGCTGAGGGAAGGAGGGGATGAAGGGAAGGGGGGGGAGGGGATGGAGAGGCAGGGGAGGGGATGAACAGGGGAGGGGATGGAGGCAAGGGGGAGGGGATGACGGGAAGGGGGAGGGGATGGAGGGAAGGGGGAGGGGATGGAGGGAAGGGGGAGGGGATGGAGGGAAGGGGGAGGGGATGGAGGGAAGGGGGAGGGGATGGA
>BOPN01001300.1:157500-167500 GCA_017312705.2 Penaeus japonicus
CACTCTCTCTCTATCTATCTACTTATCTATCTATTTCTATCTCTCTATCTATCTATCTATCTCTCTCTCTCTATCTATCTATCTCTCTATCTATCTATTTATCTATCTATCTCTATCTCTCTCTCTCTATCTATCTATCTCTTTCTCTTTCCTTTTTACAGGGTCATTACCAGAAAATGTCCCCTTACTTTATGACTTCAAATTGGCCAAATTGTCTCCGATCTTCCTTGAGTGAAAGTAATAGGGCGAAGGGAGAGAGAGAGAGAGAGAGAGAGAGAGAGAGAGAGAGAGAGAGAGAGAGAGAGAGAGAGAGAGAGAGAGAGAGAGAGCGAAAGAGAGAGAGAGAGAGAGAGAGAGAGAGAGAGAGAGAGAGAGAGAGAGAGAGAGAGAGAGAGAGAGAGAGAGAGAGAGAGAGAGAGAGACAGAACGAGAGGACGACAATGAAGGGGGGAGGGGGGGGGGACAGGAAGGAAAAAACACTAAGAGAGGCAGAAGGGGGGGGGGGGGGGGCCCGAGTAGTTAGGGTGGAAGGAACTGAAGCGTAAAGGGAAGCTGGACGACAAAGGACAGACGCAGCATCAAAAGAAAAAAAAAAAAGAAAAAAAATAAAAAAATAAAAAGAACAATTATAATGAAAAGGCAACAGAATAAATAGAGGAGTTACTGCGCGACGGAATACCATGTTGCGTACCCTCAACCCTTCCCTCCGTTCTCCTTCCCTTCTCCCTTCTCCCTTCCCCCTTCCCACCTCCCTTCTCCTTCCCCCTTCCTACCTCCCTTCTCCCTTCCCCTCCCACCATCCCATTCCCCATCCCTTCCCCTCCCTCCTTCCCTTTTCCTCTCTCCTTCCCCTCCCACCACCCCATTCCCCATCCCTTCCCCTCCCTCCTTCCCTTTTCCCATCCCATCTCCCATCCCTTACCCTCCCACCATCCTATTCCCCATCCCTTCCCCTCCCTCCTTCCCTTTTCCCATCCCTTTTCCTCTCTCCTTCCCCTCCCACCACCCCATTCCCCATCCCTTCCCCTCCCTCCTTCCCTTTTCCCATCCCTTTTCCTCTCTCCTTCCCCTCCCACCACCCCATTTCATCCTCTTTCCTCCTTCCCTTTTCCCATCCTCTTTCCTTTCCTTCTCCTCCCACCACCCCATTCCCATCTTCCCCTCCCTCCTTCCCTTTTCCCATCCCTTTCCTCTCCTTCCTTCTCCCCACCACCCCATTTCATCTTCCTTCCCTCCCCTCCTTCCCTTTCCCATCCCTTTCCTTCTTCCTTCCTCCCACCACCCCCGAGCTCCCCATCCCTTCCCCTCCCTCCTTCCCCTTCTCCCATCCCTTCCTCCTCCCCTCCTCCCACCACCCCCTTCCCATCCCTTCCCCTCCCTCTCCCTTTCTCCTATCCTCTTCCTCTCCTTCCCCTCCACCACCCCATTTCATCCTCCTCCTCCTTCCCTTTTCCCATCCCATCCCCATTCTCTACCCTCCCACCATCCCATCCTCCCCTCCCTCCTTCCTTTTCCTCATATCCTCTTTTCCTCTCTTCCTTCCCTCTCTCCCCCACTCTACTTCCCCTCTCTCTTCCCCTTCCCCACCGGCACTTACACAAGCCAAAGAATGATAATAAACAGTGCCATCACACATGGGTGAATAATACTTCACTAATTGACTGTCCTCCGTGTCCAACGCTTCTTTGGAGGGGGGCGGGGAGGGGAAGGGGAAGGGGAAGGGGAAGGGGTAGGGGAAGGGGAAAGGACGGGGCGGGGAGGGGAGGGGAGAAGAGGAGGAAGAAGATAGGGAGGGGAGGGGGAGGGGGAGGGGAAGGGGAAAGGACGGGGCGGGGAGGGGAGGGGAGAAGAGGGGGAAGAAGATAGGGAGGGGAGGGGGAGGGGAAGGGGAAAGGACGGGGCGGGGAGGGGAGGGGAAGGGGAAGGGGAAAGGACAGGGCGGGGCGGGGAGGGGAGAAGAGGGGGAAGAAGACAGGGAGGGGAGGGGGAGGGGGAGGGGAAGGGAGGGGGGAAGAGGAGGAAGAAGATAGGGAGGGGAAGAAGATAGGGAGGGGAGGGGGGGAAGAGACGGGGAGGGGAGGGGAGAAGAGGGGGAAGATAGGGAGGGGAGAAGAGGGGGAAGAAGATAGGGAGGGGAGGGGGTGGAGAAGGGGAAAGGGAAGATGGGGAGGGGGAAGGGGGAGAAGAAGGGGAGGGGGGTGGTAAGGGGCAGAGGAAGATAAAAGGAAGGTGAGTACGAGGAACTAAGAGGAGATCGTTTAGGAGGAGGGGAAAAAGGGGAAGGAGGAAGAGGAGCAGAGGTTAGAGGGGAAGGAGGTGGATAGAAGGGATCGAGAGAGAGGGAGGGGATTAAGGTGAAAGGGGAAAAGAGAGAGAGGGGAAGAGTACACAACAATCACACCTTTATTGGTCTGTCACTATATACTGTGATATGCACACAGACACAGCTACAAACGAACAACAAACACATATATAAAGGCCAAAGCAAGCAAGCAAGCAAACACACATACAAACAAACAAACACACACACTTAAACATACACACACATACTTAAACACACACACACACTTAAACACACACACACACACACACGAACAAACAAACAAACAAACAAACACACACACACACACACACACACACACGAACAAAAGCCTGCTTGCTGTCATCCTTCACTTAAGAAGTCAACCTGTTGCGTATCTAATGGGTCAGGGAACGATTGTTAATTGACTGATTATGAAAAGTTCATTTGCAGAACAAAGAACATTTCCTGCAAAAAGGTGTCCCACTGAAGGTATCTGAACATCTATCCAAACTGACTGAACTTGACATGAGTTAAGGAGGCTATTAGTCTGACATAAATCACACATGCCTGCGAGGGGGTCTCATTAATCTGTTGACCTTACATAGATCACATATCTACGCTGTACAAAAATATAGATGTGTATTAATGATTATTTTTTTAAAGCAAGACCAATGTTATCTTAATTTTGTTGCGAATAATATATCTAAAGAAATTTTGTCCAGTCGGTTGTCAGCTGATTATTTCCAAGTCCCACTACAGGTTGCAGAAATTGCTGTTGATTCAGAATAAGGGAAAAACATCCTTTCCTCGGAACTGAAGTTGCAGCACAAACTGTTTTTGCAATATGACCATCATGAGAGGGAAGGAAGACAAGAGGGAAGATGATGGTAGGAGAGTATGTCGAGGGGGAAAGGAAGTGGAAAGGAGGGAGGGGAGAAGGGGGAAGGGGGAGGGGAGAAGGGGGAAGGGGGAGGGGAGAAGGGGGAAGGAGGGAGGGGAGAAGGGGGAAGGAGGGAGGGGAGAAGGGGGAAGGGGAGAAGGGGGAAGGGCCGGAGGTGGAAGGAAAGGAGAGGGATAAGGAAAGGGAAAGGACTAAATCCAGGAGGGGGAAGGGCAGCAGTTAAGGATAGGGTGGGAAGGAGGGGTGAGGAAAGAGACAAAGCAAAAACAAATCAACGAAAAAAAAAGAAACAAAAGAATGAAAGAAAAAAAGAAGGCCAGAGAAATAAAGAGATAAAAAACAGAATCAGGACAAGCCAAGAATGAGACCGAAGAAAGAGCGGCGAGGCGAGGCGAGGGAGAGGCGAGGGAGAGGAGAGAGGAGCCCGGAAGAGCGACGAAGGCCCGAGCGAGAGAGAGAGACAGAAAAGAGTTTGCATATTCATCGGCACTCGTGAGGCAGGCGACGGCGGCGACACACGGCCAATTAAGATCGTTACGCTGGCAAGGAACGGAATCATCTGCTCCCCTCTTCCCCCTCCCCTCCCCTTCCCCTTCCCTCTCCCTCTTCCCCCAAGCCTTTCGACTCTGTCTCCTCTTTGCCTTCCCCCTTCCCCTTCCCCCTCCCTCTTCCCCCACGCCTTTCGACTCTGACTCTGCCTTTTCTTCCTCCTTCCCCTACCTAACCTTTGAACTTTCCCTTTCCCCTTACCCTCGCCCTCCCCACTGCCTCTGCTTCCTCCTCCTTCCCCTCCCCTTCCTCCTCGCCCTCCTCTTCCCTCCCCTACTCCTTCCCTCCTTCCCCCACCCTCACTGATAAACAAGCCAGGAGAAACTACAGGAAAAAAATGAATAAACAGGACAAGGAAAACAAAAATCAAAATAAATTAACATATAATAATAAATAATCAAAAGAAAGTCAAGTTAGAAGAAACTGCGGGAAAAGATATATGAATAAACAAGATAAGGAGAATAATCGAAAATAAAGGAAGTGAAGAGAAAATCAATCAAGTAAAACATTTTTCTAACTATATTTATCTCTACGCCTATGCACCTATTCATGTTTTGCGGCTTGATCTTAAATTTTTAAAAATAAAAAATTGTCAAATGATTCTATTTTTTCTATAAAAAGAATATTATCATTTTTTGAATGAAAAGGCAAAGGATTTTATTCGACAAAAAGAGTTAAATCTTTTTATTCGACAGTCATATGATTTTTTTTTTCAATTATATATTTCTGAAAGCCACAATACCAACATAAAATATTGAAAAATAAACACAGAAAAAAAATAATAAGCGTAACTGAATATTTCAAAAAATACAAAGTCAAAACACAAGAGAATATAGCTTTCACCATCTCCTCCCCCCCTTCCCCTTCCCCTTCCCCTGTTCAATAGAGTCCGTTTTCCCATACAACTAGAAACTTTCATGTATAAAATGATAATAAATCATACGAAATTGAAAGGAAATTCATATCTTTTTAAACAACTGTCTTTTGCAATTGATAAAAAAGACGCAAAAATAACCAAAATAACAATTACAACAAACGATAAGAAACAAACAAACAACAACAATAACAACAACAACAAAAATAACAACATGACAGCCGCTTTGTTGCAAGGACCTCAACAAACTAAGGGCAACAGCGCGAAGTTATGTTATGAAGTTTACCCCTCTTTTAATAACTTCAAACGTTCCACTTTGTGCAAATCGGTGAACAGGGGAGGAGAGGATAGAACGATGAACACTTACAGGAAACAGTCACAGCATAGCTTTTATGGCGCGTAGGTGTCTCTGTTATGTGCGTATGTATCCTATGTGTGTAATGTGTCTGCAAAAGTATAAGGATGCATTCATACAGAAGTATACATGTCTGTATCTATCCGTCTCTTTCTACACACACACACACACGCGCGCACACGCACACAGAATATACTCTTGTCTTCTCTCATTTCTTTCATATTTATGCCTCATTATCATGATTACTGTACAGTGGTTATCCATGCATATAACCTTTGAATTAAAATGACTGAAAAATGTTTCATAAAAAGGTTTTGCCTCAAACCCAAAAAGAAATAACGACAACATATGCACATTAATATTTATGTTGATGTATATATGTATATGAGAGAGAGAGAGAAGGGGGGGGGGTCAAACGGAATTCAAATGTATTTTATATAGATGATAAATGAAAGAACACAACAGATACACAGACTTCAATAGAAAAAAAAAAAACGTTAGAAAATATAATTGATAAGAAAAAAACAAAAAAAAAGGGATAAAGAGAAGCAGAAAGCGAATAGCGAAATTCGAAATGCGAAAAGAAGAGAGGAGAAGAGAAGAGAAGAGAGGAAGACCAAAATAAGACAGACAGGGAGATATGCAATTGCAGACAGTGAACACAGGAGAGACGGGGGCGACACACAACAGCCGCGGTGGGTCAGCCAACGACAAACACGACCATCAAGAGACACACTCAACGGTCGTTCTTCCTCAAACCACGACCCGTTTTTCTTTCCCTCTCCATCAACAATACTCTTACGAGTTACAATGCACTTGCAAATCACATACTCTGGTGTCAGTCATTCCCCCAAAACTTACTTCATCGTCTAGCTTTGTGATAAATTGACTGAACGTTGTTTAGCTGATTGATTTTTTTTTGTTGGATTTGCTGAGCGATTGTTGGACTGACTGGCTGTTTAGCTAAATAACTGACTGGCCGTTTGACTAAGTGACTGTCTCTTTGATTAATTTATTGACTGACTGTTTAACTTGTTGATTGGCTGACTTTGATTGATTGACTGACTGACTTTGAATGAATAATTGACACTGATCATCTAACTGCCTGTTTGACTGACCAGCTATTCGACTGATTGACTAGCTTACTAACTGGCTTGTTGAATGACTAATCGACTGACCGACTGTTTGACTTTTTTATTATTTTTATTAACTATTCAACTGATTTGCTAGCCTATAAACTGGCCGACTATTCGACTGACTTTTGACTGACTGAGTGGCTTGTTGGCTGCCTTTTCGACTGATTGACTAGCTTATACTAATTACTCGACTGGCTGATTGAATAACTACCAGGCTGACTGACTGAATAACCAACTGACTGATTGAGTGACCGAATGATTGACTGTGATAAAGAAACTCACCCGCCGCGGTGATGCGAAAAAAGGACGCCAGCCAACCATTGGTCGGCGAACATCGGGGAGTGAGCCAGTGATGTGTGTGTTTACTTTTGCCCTTTTGTTTCCTTCCGCCTCTGGTTACTCGTTCTTCGGCAGGAGGGATGGAGGGAGGGCCTGTGCTCACTTCGGCGTCGGGCGCAAATTAACAGCAATCCCCCCATTGTTGTCTGCTCGAAATGGCCCGTCATTTAGAAACTGGCGAAGGCGAGGGGGCTAACCTGCAGAAGGCGACCCGCATGGCTGTACCTCCCTCCCTTCTTCACTCTCTCCCTCGGCCCTTCCTCCCTCCCCTTCTCCCTGGTTCCTACTCTTCCTCCTTCGCTGTTTCTCTCCTTCTCGCTCGCTGATTGGCTGAACGTCATGCAGGAGGCGGTGAGATCCCCGTCGCGGATTCGCTGAAAGCCGACCCCACCGCCGTCTGTCATTGGTCGTGTGTTCGTCCAATCACCTTCCAACATGTGTAATCTTTGGCAGAAAGGAAGGAGAGGGAATACGGGAAGACAGGCAATGAAAAACGACACAAAAGATAAGAGAGAATAAGGGTCAGAATGCAAAGAAAAGGCGATACAAAAAGGGAAAGAGAATAAGGGTAGAAATGCAATAAATAGGAAACACAAAATGGAAGAGAGAATAAGGGTAAAGAGGCAATGGAAAGTGGCGTTATAACATCAAAAAGTCCTTTCATATCATTCATTCCCCAAAGGTTGCCGCCTCGACTTCGTTTATCATTTGTGCCGAGAATGAATGCGGTGAAAATCCATCCGCCGCCTGTTTTGGCAACATACCCCGTAAGTGTCAGGATACACACACACACACACACACACACACACACACACACAGGTTTCCAGATACAAAGATGTACATACAACGTTCCTGCCCAAAAGAGTACGAGCATATTCAAATACACCGAACATAATACACTTAAAAAATATGGTCTTCCGGAACATAAAAGATTACACTTCACGCCGAGACTATAAGGTCTCTCTAAAGAAACTTATATAAAGGCTGACGAAAAAGTAAAAAAAGAAGAAGAAAAAAAAACGTCAGCGAAGTTGGCAACATCAAAAATTAAAGATTGTGACAAAGTTCATAGTGTATGAAGAGAAATTCGAGGTATGTGTTAATTGCAAGTCAATATTCCTTGATGATATTGCATTCTGGCCCTTGCAAGGTTTATGATGATGCCTTATTATTTTTTTAAAGACCTCTTTACCCTTTTTATCATTTGTTTACGATGCTTGTCAATTTTTTAAAAATTGTTTTGTGCTTTATCCTTCTTTATCATCATCATCATTTTCGCTATCTTGCTCTTAATAAAAGTTAGAAAAGTAATAATGCAAATAACATGCAAGGAGGCACAAGCTAACCTACCCTACCCCCCTCTCTAATTACCTCACATCAAGCACCCAATCCATCCAACTCCCCCCCACCCCCAACTCCATCCCCCACCCCTCCCCCGATCCCTACTCCTGTTTTATTCTTTGTGTTATTTCTTTCTATCTTTTTTCTTTTTCTAGTCTTCTCTATTTTTTTCCTTCTCTACTTTTTTTTCACTTCACTAAGTTTTCCCCATTCTTTCCTCCCCAAATCTCTTATGTTCTTTTATTTCCATCCTTTCTCCCTTTCTTTTCTCTTCCCTGCCTTTCCTCCCTCATTCTCATCTCTGGTCCTTTCCTTCCCTCCTTCTATTTATCTACATACTTACCTTTAAAAACCTCCTTCCTTCCTTCCTTACTCGCCCCCCCCCCCTCCCTCCCCATGCCAGCCTCCTTCCCCCATCTCTCCTCCCCACGCACTCCCCCCCTCGCCAAAATCATCTTCCTAAACTCCTTTCCAGAATTCATCACCCTCCTCTCCCCCTCGTCCTCTTCTTTCCCCAACCCCCTTATTCCTTGTGAACTTCCCCTCTCTCCCTCGCTCCCCTCTGTGCATGAGGATCGCATGACGGATGGAACAAGAAAATCAACAAGAGCAACTTCCGCTCATGCAGACACTCATCTTGATTAATGGGGAAATTTTGGCTCAATTTTAGTTTGGAAAAATTCCTCCCTTTTCACATCCACCGTTGCCCTCGCGCACAGGCGCATGTACGCACGCTTAACACGCGAACAAACAAACTCTCTCTCTTTCTATTTCTCTCTCTCTCTCTCTCTCTCTCTCTCTCTCTCTCTCTCTCTCTCTCTCTCTCTCTCTCTCTCTCTCTCTCTCTCTCTCTCTCTCTCTCTCTCTCTCTCTCTCTCATTGGGGTGAGGATAACCTATGTTACCTCATCCTTTTGAGATGTACGTAATCACTTGTCTCAAAAAACTCGTCAAAGTATAAAAAAAAAGTCACTCTCTCTCTCTCTCATTTCCTCTCTCTCCCTCACATTTCCTCCCCCTCTCATTCTTTCTCTCTCTTTCTCTCTCCCTCTGCTTGTATAATCACCACCGCACTCATAACTACAAAATCTTTAATTCACTTTTGGGCGAAATTTGTCGTGCCATAATTTACTTAAAGCCCCTTCTAATCTTTTCCAATAATTCACTAAGTATTTGCTCCAATGATTAGCTAATTGGTTAACCTGTCGGGGGCACAGCATGCGACTCCTTCTCTTCCCTAATGTGTTTAGAGAGTCATTTTTATGTTCATTATTTCTATTTTTATATCTATTATTCCTATTATTATTATTATTATTGTTGTTGTTTTTTATGTTTACTATCATTATTATCATCGTAATCTATAGCTGTTATCTTTTTTCATTATTATTGTCATTATCATTAGCTTTATCATTATTACTATTATCATTTTTCTTGCCATCATTATCATTACCATTATTACTATTATCATTGTTATTATCATCATCATTATTATTATTACTATCATAATAATAATAATAATAATAATAAAAATAAAAATGATAACAACAATAATGTAAATGATAATAATCATCATCCTCTCTACAATCAGTGAATTTTTGTCTGTCAATATCTTTTCCTTTTCTTTTCCTTTCGCCTGTTTCTTTTATTTTAATTTGCACTTTCCATTGATCTACTTTTTTCCACTCGGTTATCTATTTTCCTTTTAATATGTAGGTATATTGTTGTTCATCTCCCGCCTCACCTCTCTCTCTCTCTCTCTCTCTCTCTCTCTCTCTCTCTCTCTCTCTCTCTCTCTCTCTCTCTCTCTCTCTCTCTCTCTCTCTCTCTCTCTCTCTCTCTCTCTCTTGTCTCTCTCTCTCACTCTCTCTCTCTCTTGTCTCTGTCTCTCTCTCTCTCTCTCTCTGTCTCTGTCTCTCTCTCTCTCCCTCTCTCTCTCTCTCTCATTCTCTCTCTCTCTCTCTCTCTCTCTCTCTCTCTCTCTCTCTCTCTCTCTCTCTCTCTCTCTCTCTCTCTCTGTAAGGCACTGATACTGGTATTATGTGACCCAAGACATTGATCATGTATGACTACTTAATTTAATGCAATATTGATGGCAGTGTGTCTTGACCTGACGCATCCTGCTTCCTGTGTTCGTTTCCGCCTCGGAACACAAGCTTTTCTAGGCTGCTGTGTTTGCTAGCGGAAGCCCCGAGGCGTAGAAAGTG
>BOPN01001300.1:172500-175000 GCA_017312705.2 Penaeus japonicus
ATTTCATTCTGACAATCATTTTTTCATGTTCTTATTCACTCTTCCATTCACTCATTCATGAACTTGCTACTAAGTTTATTTTTGTTTTTAGTCAATTCATATAATTTCATATAAATATATTGCTTTATCATCCTAAAGTTACATCACATTTATTTACGTTATTGTGTCCATCATATTTATCTACATGTCGTCATTCTTATTATAGTTTTATCATGGACTTTGCTTTCGATTGCTTTTTGTGCTTTTCGCTTGCTATTCGCTTGCTTGTTTATGGGTTTCTTGCCTCTTTCCCGCTTTCCCTCCTTTGCTCTGTCACTCTTCATTTGTCTTCCCCTTTCTGCTTCTCTCTGCATTTGTTGTTGGATTTCTTTCTCTTTCTCTCTCTCTCTCTCTCTCTCTCTCTCTCTCTCTCTCTCTCTCTCTCTCTCTCTCTCTCTCTCTCTCTCTCTCTCTCTCTCTCTCTCTCTCTCTCTCTCTCTCTTTCTCTCTCTCTCTCTTTCTTTCTTTCCCTCTGTCTCTCTCTCCCTCTGTCTCTCTGTCTGTCTGCCTATCTCTCTCTCTCCCTCCCTCTCCTTCCATCTCTCTCTCCTTCTTTTCCTCTCACCCTCTCCCTTACCTCCATCTCGTCCCACTCTCCCCCCCCCCTCCCCCGCTCTCTCCCTATTCCATTCCCCCCTCCCTATTCCATTCCCCCCCCCCCCCCACCTAAACACCATCAGGCGCGAGTGACCTTTCAATTAATCCCTAAAAGCGCGCGCGAACAAAGAATAGAATTTCAAAATAAAAAGGAAAAGAAATGAAGAATATAATACGAACAAATAGCGGGCTGATTTAATTAGGAGAAGGGAGGGGGAGGGGGAAGAGGGTGAGGGGAGGGAGGAGGAAGTAGGGGAGGTTAGGATGGGAGAGGGAGGCGAAGGGGGAGGGAGAGGTAGATGGGGGAGGATAGGTTGGGGGAAAGGTGGGGAAGAGGGGGACAGGGAGGGGAGGAAGAGGGAAGGAGGAGGAGAAGGAGGAGGACAAAGAATAACAAGTAGAAATAGAGTAGGAGGAGGACGACAAAGTATAAGAAGTAGAAATAGAAAAAGAAGAGGGAAAGGGAGGAGGAGGAGGAGGAGGAGGAGGAGGCGGCGAAGTGGGAGGATGAACAGGTAGAAGAGGGGGAGGGAGGGGGGGAGGGTACGAGGCAGCGGAGGTCATTTCATGCATGGTAGCATGGCGTGTGCCTGACGCAATGAAGGGCGGGGGGCGCGGGGGGGAGGCCTTAAGGGGGAAGGAGGGAGGGAGGGAGAGAGAGAGAGAGAGAGAGAGAGAGAGAGAGAGAGAGAGAGAGAGAGAGAGAGAGAGAGAGAGAGAGAGAGAGAGAGAGAGAGAGAGAGAGAAAGTGAGAGAGAGAGAGAAAGTGAGAGTGAGAGAGAGAGAGAGAGAGAGAGTGAGAGAGAGAGAGAAAGTGAGAGAGAGAGAGAAAGAGAGAGAGTGAGAAAGAGAGAGAGAGATAGAGAAGAAAGAAAATAAAACAAATACTAATAAAGCGTTCTACCCAGATGAGAATAAGGGAGAGAAGGAGCAGAAGACAAAAGCAAAAGGGAAGGAGATCGATCAGCTAATGAACCCCAGGTCGACGCTTGTCAAACCAGGTCGCTAATGACACGTTTACCTGTGTGTCGGGCCACCTGTAAACCCATCCCCTCCCCCCTTCCCCTCCCTCCCATTCTCTGTCCCCTCCCTTTCCCTTCCTCTTTTCTTCCCCTCCCTCCCATTCTGTGTCCCCTCTCCTTTCCATTCATCTTCTCTTCCCCTCCCTCCCTCCCTCTTTCCTTCCCCTTCCTCGTCTTCTCTCTCACCTCCCCTCCCTTCCTCCTCTCTTCCTCTTCCTCTTTCCTTCCCCCCCCCCTTCCTTTTCCCTTCCTTCCCTACGCCTCTGTTATGCAACAAAAAGGGCGTGGGGGGGGGGTATATTAGAGTAGGGGGTAGGGGAGGGGAGGGGTGATAGAGGGGTAAGTTGGGTGTGGAGTCAGTAGCGGAAGGGGGGAGGGGGAGGGGGAGGGGGAGGACGTGGGGTAAGTGTGAGTCAGTAGTAGAGGGGGAAGGGGGGAGGGCGTGGGCTAAGTGGGAGGGCGTGGGGGGAGGGCACTCCACGTAAGGTCATACTGCACGAACGCTCAGGCTCTGAACGCGCGCGGAGGTCAGTCCTGGACAACATTAGGAGGTCGTAAGGGCTGGATTTTCTAAACTGGAATTATTTTTGTTTTTCCTGTACTTTTTTCTTGAAGGGGGGGCTGGGTATTGAGGGGAGCAGGTAGGGGGGGGGGGGATTTGTTACATTGGGGATCATTCTTTCATGAAATAATATTACGTTCGTTCGAATTTTGAATGTTTCTGTTTCTTTTTTTCTTTTTTTAAATAGCTTTCTCATTCTCTCTCTCTCTCTCTCTCTCTCTCTCTCTCTCTCTACCACACCCAGTCTCTCTACCTTCGTGCTGAATACAGACACATTACA
>BOPN01001300.1:180000-195000 GCA_017312705.2 Penaeus japonicus
GGGGAGGAGGAAGGAGAGAGAGGGGGGGAGGAGAGAGAGAGAGAGGGGGAGAGGGGGAGAGAGAAGGAGGAAGGGGAGAGAGGGAGGAAGGGGAAAGAGGGGAGGGGAGAGGGGAAGAGAAGGAGGAGGAGGGAGAGAAGAGGAGGAGGGGGAAAGGAAGGGAGGAGAGGAGAAGGAGAGAGAGGAGAGAGGAGAGAGAGGGAGGAGAGGGGAGAGAGGGAGGAGAGGGAGGAGAGAGGAGAGAGGGAGGAGAGGAGAGAGAAGGAGAGAGGGAGGGAGGAGAGAGAGAGAGAGGGAGGAGAGGGGAGAGAGGGAGGAGAGGGGAGAGAGGGAGGAGAGGGGAGAGAAGGAGGAGAGGGGAGAGAGGGAGGGGAGGAGAGGGGAGGGGAGAGAGAGGGAGGAGAGGGGAGAGAAGGAGGAGAGGAGAGGGGAGAGAAAGGGAGGAGAGGGGAGAGAGGGAGGAGAGGAGAGGAGGGAGAGAGGGAGGAGAGGAGAGAGGGAGGAGAGGGGAGAGAGAGGGAGGGGAGGGAACGGGCAAAGGGGGAAGTTCACCTTTGATTTGTTTTCTCTCTCTCTTTCTCCCTCTCCCATTCCCTCACCCTCTTTCACACTCTCCCCCTCCCCCTCCCCCTTCTCCTTCTCATCCTTCTCATCCTTCCTCTCTATCTATCCCTCTTCCTCCCCCTCCCTCCTCCTTCTCATCCTTCCTCTCTATCTATCCCTCTTCCTCCCCCTCCCTCCTCCTTCTCATCCTTCCTCTTTATCTATCCCTCTCCCTCCCCTCCCCCTCCCCCTCCCCTCCCCCTGCTCACTTTCTATCTCCACTTCCCACTGCCAACATCCGTGCCACCACGAGTGCCCTGCCAACACAACGGAACAGACTCTCCAATTGAGTTGTGATACGTGATAGGTTATCGTATACCCCCCCCCCCCCCCCCCCCCCCCCCCTCGGGCTGACCCCGTGTGACCCTCATAACCACCCCTTCGCTTCTCATAATAACTTGAATATTCCCCGGGGAAAAGAGAGATGGAGAGGGAGGAGGGCAGGGAGTCACACACATACATCTCTCTCTCTCTCTCTCTCTCTCTCTCTTTCTCTATCTCTCTTTCTATCGCTCGCTCGCTCTTTTTCTCTCTCGCTCTCTCCCTCAATCTCTCTCTCTCTCTCTCTCTTTCTCTCTCTCCCTCAATCTCTCTCTTTCTCTCTCTCTCTCTCTCCCTCAATCTCTCTCTCCCCCTCAATCTCTCTCTTTCTCTTTCTTTCTCTTTCTCCCTCAATCTCTCTCTTTCTCTTTCTCTCTCTCTCTCTCTCTCTCTCTCTTTCTCTCTCTCTCTCTCTATCTCTCTCTCCCTCCCTCAATCTCCTTCTCTTATTTTTCTCTCTCTCCATATCTATCCATCTATATACATATATATATGTATATATATATATAAACATATATCCGGCTATACATCATGTAGACCCAAAACAAATAAAGAAAGAAACAAAAAAGCAACAGAACCCCGAGAGGCAGCCCAGCCCCCTCACCTCTGGCCCCCTCTGGCTTCCCAGTATGTACGTGACAACTTTTGCCTCCAGTTGAGACACAACCTGTTAACACTCTTCACTTTGTTTGTAGTTGGCTGTGTCTCCGCGGCGGCGGTGGTGTTGGGTTGCCCTCATCATTATCCTCTCTCTTGTGTCTCTTGTTCCTATTCTCTTGGGGATCCTCTGCCTACTTTCTTCTGTTTTTTTTTTTTTCTTTTTTTTCTTTTTTAATATTCAATTTCATTCATTAACTTAGTTGATGGTTCTTTATTTTGTTCGATTTTATTCTGTCTTTGATGGGTTTGTTTCTTTTTCTCATTGTACTTAAGTCGTTCTTCCCTTTTTCTTCTTCTTCTTCTTTTTTATAATCTAGACTTCCTCGTGTTTCACTTATTTTTTTTTCTTTTATTTCTCACTTCTAAACTCTCCCCTTTCCATTCATCCCTCTTCCTCTCCTATCCCTTTCCCCCTCTCCCTTCACCTCCCTCCCTTGCCCCCCCCCCCTTCTCCCCCTACCCCCTCCTATCCCCCCTCACACCCTACACCCTTCCAACGTGATACATTCTGTCTAAAGGAGCCACTTCTAGGACACTCGCCTCTTGTAGGGGCGAGTGAAGAGCCAGAGAGACTCACGTATTTCTAGAGGGAGGGCTCTGATTGCACACACACACACACACACCCACACACACACACACGCACGAACGCACGCACGCACGCACGCAAACACACACGCACACACACACACACACACACGTATACACATGTGATCATACAGATAGAAGGAGAGACAGACAGACAGAACATAGACAGAGAAAATAAGATAGAGAAATAAACAAAGACAGACAAAAAAAAGAAGATAAAGAACAAAGAACCAAAGAAGACACAAAAACAAAGAGAAAAGAGAGACAGTGTGAAACAACAAACAAACAAACAAGTATCGCGGAAAGATGGATAAATTTTTGAAGAAAAACAAAACAAACAAACACGAAGACAGACAAAAACACACATAAGAAAGACAAACAAGACACGCAAAGAATCACAGAGAAAATTAAGAGAAACAGACAAAGCAAAAGTAATACAGACAAACCAACAAAAACAGAAGAAAAAAACAAGGAAACAGAAGCAAAACAAAGAACAAACAAACAAACAAAAGAGAAACAGAACAGACAAGAAAGTAAAGCAAAAGAAAAGAGAGACAGAGAAACAAGAGAAAGACAGGCAAGAAAAAAAGAAGCAGGAGAAAGAGATACGAAAGAAAGACAAACAAGAGAAAGAGAAGCAGAGAGAAAGAGAAGCAAGAGAAAGATCGACAATAGAAAGAAAAGCAAGAGAACGAGAGACAAAAGAGCAAGAGAGACGAGAGATAAAGAGAAACAAAGAGAAAGAGAGATGAGAGAGACGAGAGAGAAAGAGAAACAGAGAGAAAGATCGACGAGAGAGAAAGAGAAGCAGAGAGAAAGAGAGACGAGAGAAAAAGAGAGAAAGAGAAACAGAGAGAAAGATCGACAAGAGAGACGAGAGAGAAAGAGAAGCAGAGAGAAAGATCGACGAGAGAGAAAGAGAAGCAGAGAGAAAGAGAAAGAGAGACAAGAGAGACGAGAGAGAAAAAGAGAGAAAGAGAAACAGAGAGAAAGATCGACAAGAGAGACGAGAGAGAAAGAGAAGCAGAGAGAAAGATCGACGAGAGAGAAAGAGAAGCAGAGAGAAAGAGAAAAAGAGAGAAAGAGAAGCAAGAGAAAGATCGACAAGAGAGACGAGAGAGATCCTCCTCCTCCTCCTCCTCCTCCTCCTCCTCCTCCTCCTCCTCCTCCTCCTCCTCCTCCTCCTCCTCCTCCTCCTCCTCCTTCTCCTAATCCTCCTCCTAATCCTCCTCCTCCTCCTCCTCCTCCTTTTCCTCCCACGACCCTCCTCTCTTTCCTTTCCTTAAGAATGGTCAGTTATCGTACACAGCGAGGATGCACGTACGATCTCCAATACGGTACAATGAAACTTTTGCTCGCGTACGATATATGATTTTCCCGCCAACCCGAACGCCCCGATGTGTTCGATATTCTTGTGGGAATTAATTTTTCTTCCTTTTGCAAATGGGGGTAGGAGTGTGGAGGGGGTGGGTGGGTAAGAGGTAGGAAGAAAAGGAGAGTGTATTTTTGTTGGTGTCTCCGTATAACAAGAGAACTTTAGGGAAGCAAAATGAGTGGGCGATATGAAAGGAAAAAAAAATCAGTGAGTGTGTCTATAACAAGTGAGACTTCATCACGAGTGGTAATGATTATTTATTTTCTTTTTTCTTTTGTTTCTCGTATTTTTTAAATTATTTATTCGTGTTTATCTGTTTTATCTTTTTATCTAATCATCTGTATCTGTTTTTTTTCTCTCTCTCTCTCTTTCTCTGTCTCTCTCTCTCTCTTTCTCTGTCTCTCTCTCTCTCTCTCTCTCTTTCTCTCTCTTCTCTTCTCCCTCCCTTATCCCTCCCTCCCTCTCCCTCTCCCTATCCCTCCCCTCCTTCCCTCTCCCCCCTCCCCTCCCTCCCCCTCCACCCCCGTCTCCCTCCCTCCCCCCACCCCCGTCTCTCACTCTCAAGAAAAATAAGTCCATATATCGGGATCTCTCTCTGACGAGGAACCTCAGAGGAAAGCGAGAGAAAAAAGAGATTCAATATCACTTAAATACGACACAAGGCATCGGATCCTCTTGCTGCTCGAAATGGCGGATCCCTTTCTGGGTATCGGAAGCTTAATCATCGATACAAAAACAGCTCGGATTTCTGAATGGCCACCGTTAGTCATACCAAGTCGAAGGGAAAGGGTGGGGGTGGGGGAAGGGGAAGAGAGAGAGAGGGGGAAGGGTAGAAGAAGGGGAAGAGAGAGGTAAAGGAAGGGAAAGATAGGGGGAAGAGAGAGATATAAGAAGGGAGGGAGAGGGGACGAGAGGTAAAGGAATGAAGAGAGAGTGGAAGAGAAAGAGAGAGGAGGAAGGAGTGAAGGTGAGAGAAGAAGAGATGGAGAACGGAAGGAGAGAGAGGGAGTAAAAAGGGAAGGGAAATAAAGTGAGAAAGGGAGGGAGAAGGGAAAGAGAAAGAGAGACAGGGGAAGAGAAGGGGAGGGAAGTAGAGCAGGAGAGTGAGAGGAACGGAGGAAAAGGCGAAAAAGAAAGGAAGGAGGGAGAGAGAGAAAAAGAAAAAGAGAGGAAGGAAGGTGAGAGGCGCCGAGGAAGAAGAAAGGAAAATAATAGAGAGAAAGGGAAGACAAGAAGCAGAAAGGCGGATAGAAGTAGGGAAGAAGAGAAGGTGAGTGAGAGAAAGGCAGAGACTGGGAGATAAAGTGTGAAAAAAAGAGAAAACTGAAGGAGGGAGGGAGAGAGTAGAAAAAGGGAGGTAAGTGGTAAGAAAGGATCGACTTGATAAAAAAGGAAGAGGGGCACAGATGGAGGACACACTTAATAAGATAAAAAGAAGAGAGAAAGAAGGGGGAAGATGATGGATGCGCGAATCGTTTACTTGAGAGAGGGAGTGACGAAGGAGAGAAATGAGAAAGAAATGAGAAAGAAAGAGAGAGAGAGAGAGAGAGAGAGAGAGAGAGAGAGAGAGAGAGAGAGAGAGAGAGAGAGAGAGAGAGAGAGAGAGAGAGAGAGAAAAAAAAAAAAAAAAAAAAAAAAAAAAAAAAATCAATAAAGAGGGAAAGAGAGAAGGAAACAAATGAATAAAAAAAGATCACCAACCAAACCAGACAGGCAACCTACCAGGCAACCAAATCAACCATCAACCTCACCTTCTTTTCATCAACCTCTCCCTCAAAGGTCAAGAATTCCTCGATCTCACATACCTGGGGAGAGAAAGACAAAACGTATGAGTATAAAGTTCAAACAATTAGTTCTTGATTTACGAGAAAAAAAAAATTCATTAAACCTTTTTTTTATTGTATGTATATCAAAATATTGATGATGACCCATAAAACCTTTTGCTCTTTATATACTAAAAATACTTGTTCTAAAAATTTCTTAAAAAAAAAACACGCTCAAGTGAAAATGATGATCATGATGGCAACAACAACATCAAAAACAAACACAAACAAACAACATCAACCCTTCTCCTCCTCCTCCTGAATTCTTATAAACTTGACAACTCATGACTGACAGTAACAAGGATCACCTAATGTCCATTTCTGGTTCAAGTATCCACAAACTATTCTCATGTTAGGCTCGTGTGATCATGCCATCCATATGTCTAGTCTTTTTCGAAATATTCATCATATATAATTATGCGTCTTCGTTGATTCGAGTCTTTGTGCAAAAACTTTTGTATTTGTCTGTACGTAAATGTATTTTTGAAATGTACTTCTCTTAACAAGCTATTTATTATTTACTATTATTTATGCTTCCAAAAGCTGGTACTTTGTGAAAGCATATACACGTACTGTATACCTATGTGTTTTTTGGTTTGTTTTTTTTCGTTCATTTGGTATGTTATTGTAAGAATAAACATTTGCTTATGGATATGAATGTCTGATTTTGATTCCTCCTCTTCCCTCTCTCTTTCTCCCATTCTTCCCTCTTTCTCTCCTTCTCCTGGCTTTTCTCCTATTCCTCATATTCCTCCTCCTACTCCTTTTTCTTCTTCTCCTTCTTCTTCTTCTTCTTCTCCTTCTCATCCTCCTCCTTCTCCTACCCCCCCCCTCCTCCTCCTCCTCCTCCTCCTCCTCCTCCTCCTCCTCCTCCTCCTCCTCCTTCTTCTTCTTCATCTTCTTCTTCTTCTCCTACTCCTACCCCCACCCCTCCTCCTCCTCCTCTTCCTCCTACCCCCACGCCCACCCCCCTCCTCCTCCTCCTCCTCATCTTCCTCCTACCCCCACGCCCACCCCTCCTCCTCCTCCTCCTATCCCCATCCCCCGTCCTCCCCCCTCCTCCTCTTCCTCCCCCCACTTACCCTTCCACGCCCTCCTTCAGAATAAAGGAATGCACACCAAACAACAAAGAGCACACACGCCATGCCTTCACCCACCCTTCCTACCCTCCTGCCCCCCCCCCCCCCCACGTTCTTTCAAAAAAAAAAAAAAAAAAAAAAAAAAGTAACAACGTCTCCACTCTTACCTGAGAGATATTTCCGAACGCCATAAAGTTCAGGACAGGAGAGTAGTGAAGGAGTGAGGGGAGAGAGAGGGGAAGGACTCTGCGGGCGGGGGCTCCCACAAGTCTCCTTTTGTGCGGTAGTACTTGAAGGGGGATGGGGCGGGGGTGGGGGCGGGGGTGGAGATGGGGAGGAGTGCTAGAACTAGAAGGATGGTCATGAAAAGGGGTGGGGGAGGGAGGGAGAAGAGATAGAGAGAGAGAGAGAGGGAGGGAGGGAGGGAGAAGAGAGAGAGAGAGAGAGAGAGAGAGAGAGAGAGAGAGAGAGAGAGAGAGAGAGAGAGAGAGAGAGAGAGAGAGAGAGAGAGAGAGGAAGGGAGAAAAGTGAGGGAAGGGGGAAAACTGATTAGGAGAAAGTGAGGGAGAGGCATAGGAAAAGGGAAAACATGAAGAGAGAGGAAGAAGGAGAGAAGATGGGAGGAAAGGGCGGGGCGAGAAGCTAGGAGAGAGGGAAAGAGGTGAGAGGTGAGGGGCGGGGTGAAAGTACAGGGTGGGGGGGGGGGGGGGCGTTGAAGGGTCACTAAGAGTGGGAGGTTTAGCCTTAGCGCAAACCTTTCACCTTTTGCTGCCCTGCTCTCTCTCTCTCTCTCTCTCTCTCTCTCTCTCTCTCTCTCTCTCTCTCTCTCTCTCTCTCTCTCTCTCTCTTCTCCCTCCCTCCCTCCCTTCCCACGCCTTCTCCCCTCTGCCCCTATCCTCTCTCTCTCTCTCTCTCTTTTCTCTTCTTCTTCTTCTTCTTCTTCTTCTTCTTCTTCTTCTTCTCTCTCTGCCTCTCTCTCTCTCTCTCTCTCTCTCTCTCTCTCTCTCTCTCTCTCTCTCTCTCTCTCTCTCTCTCTCTCTCTCTCTCTCTCTCTCTCTCTCTCTCTCTCTCTCTCTCTCTCTCTTTCTCACTTTCACTCTCCTCTTACTCTCTCTTCCACTCTCTCTCTCTCTCTCTCTCTTTCTACCCTGACTTTTTGCAGGGCATGTAAACTGTCTTGCGAATAAAACTATATCAAATCATCAAATCTCTCTCTCTCTCTCTCTCTCTCTCTCTCTCTCTCTCTCTCTCTCTCTCTCTCTCTCTCTCTCTCTCTCTCTCTTCTTCTTCTTCTTCTTTCTTTCTCTCTCACTCTCGTTCTCTCTCTCTCTCTCTCTCTCTTTCACTTACACTTACACTTACACTCACACTCACTCATTCTCTCTCTTCCTCTCTCTCTCTAAATACCGGGACAGATAAACAAATAAGTATACTTATGCATAAAGAGAGAGACAGAGGATGAGAGAAAGAGCTTGAGAATCATACATCCCTTTTTGTTTCTCACGGAATAAGTCATTCAATCAGGGGAAGGGGAAGAGGGGGAGGGGGGGACGTTGGAGGGGTAAGACTGGGGAGGACGGGGGAGGGATAAGAGAGGGAGGGAGGAGGAAGAGGGGAGAAGGAGGAGGGAGAGGGGTAAGAGGGGGAGGGAGGAAAAAGAGGGAAGGAGGGAGAGGGGTAAGAGGGAGAGGGAGGAAGAAGAGGGGAGGAGGGGGAGTGGTAAGGGGCCAGAAGGAGAAATAGAGATTAAAAAAATAATGAAAATAAACAAAAGAGAGAGAGAGAGAAAAAAACAACAACTGACAACCAGCGAAAAAAAATGCACAAAACCAAGATCCCCCTCCCCCCCCCTAAAGAAGAAGAAGAAGAAAAAAAAAGAACAGAATGAAGGAGACACCGCGTGGACAGCGAGGAAAGAGCAAAAGGCAACGAACAAACAGATCTTTCTCTCCCGAACGTCTTCAGCTTTTCATTTCGAGAAGTTCCCGTGATCTCGAGCGTTGCCCGGGGCGGTCGGCGGGAGAGGCTGGCGCTCTCTCTCTCTCTCTCTCTCACTCACTCACTCGCTCACTCACTCGCTCACTCACTCGCTCACTCGCTCCGGCAAAACGGCGCGATTTCGGAAATTTTCGAGGCGGGTGAGTGGAGCGGGGAGAGAGCTAACGACCGAGGAGAGGGAGGAGAAGGAGGAGGAGAGGAAGAAGGAGGTGGGAGGGAGGGAGGGAGGAAGGAGGAAAGAGGAAGGGTCATGTTAGGGACTAAGGGAAGGAGGAAGGAGGGGTCATACCGGGAAGGGAGGAAGGGGGAGGAGGGGTCATGTCAGGGAGTGAGTGAGGGAGGGGGAGGAGGGGTCATGTCAGGGAGGTCAGTGGACCCGTCGGCTGGAGTACCACCACCGCCGCCGCCGCCGTCCCCAGCTGTCAGAAAGTTCTTGGTCATGGTAAAAGCGGCTCTTTCCTTCCCTCCTCGGAACGCTAGATGGCATTTATTGCTGATATCTGCTGCAGAAATTGTCATGCAATTTCCTTTTACTCCGCACTGATTAAATTGTTGGCTGGAGATGAAAGGAAATGAAGATAACTTTGACAAAAAAGGAAGAGGAGAAAAAGAAGGATGATAGAACAAGAACAAGAAAATCAAGAAAAAGAACGGAAATTAGATTTATGTGTGTTGGTGTGTGTGTGTGTGTGTGTGTGTGTGTGTGTGTGTGTGTGTGTGTGTGTGTGTGTGTGTGTGTGTGTGTGTGTGTGTGTGTGTGTGTGTGTGTGTGTGTGTGTGTGTGTGTGTGTGTGTGTGTGTGTGTGTGTGTGTGTGTGTGTGTGTGTGTGTATGCGTATGTGTGTGCATGTGTGTGTGTGTGTGTGTGTGTGTGTGTGTGTGTGTGTGTGTGTGTGTGTGTGTGTGTGTGTGTGTGTGTGTGTGTGTGTGTGTGTGTGTGTGTGTGTGTGTGTGTGCGTACCTACGAGTACACAGATAAACCTTTGCACATGTCTACAACCTTAGGACCCGCGTATGGCTTTCTGACCTAACCTTATCAACGTTATCAATCACGGTAACCAAAAACCTCGCTGACCCCCCCCCCCTCTTCTCTTGTCCCCCATTCCCCCTACTCCCTTCCTACCTCTCCCCTCCCCTCCCTTCTTTCAAGCTTTGACTTCTTCTCCCTCCCCTTCTAATCTCCATCTTTCCTCCTCTTCCATCCATCCATTTCTTCAGCTTTGCTTCCCTTCTTCTTTCCCTTTCTCTCGCCCTAGCAACTCTTTCCCCCTCTTTCCCATCCACCCTCTTACCCTAAACCTTTCCCTCACTTCTCCCTCGCCCTCATTCCTTAAACTACTCCTTCACATCACACTACTAAAACTTCCCCCTCCTCTTTCCCACCTCTTCCCTCCTACCCACCCCTTCCCTCCTTCCCACCCCCTTCCCTCCTCCCCACCCCTTCCCTCCTTCCCACCGCTTCTCCCCTCCCCACCCCTTCCCACCCCCTTCCCTCCTTCCCACCCCTTCCCTTCCCCCCTTCCTTAACCCCACCCTTTCCCTCCTTCCCACCCCCTTCCCTCCTTCCCACTCCCTTCCCTCCTCCCCACCCCTTCCCTCCTTCCCACCCCTTCCCTCCTTCCCAACCCCTCCCTCCTTCCCCCCCCTTCCCTCCTTCCCACCCCTTCTCCCCTCCCCACCCCTTCCCCCCTTCCCTCCTTCCCACCCCTTCCCTTCCCCACTTCCTTCACCCCACCCCTTTCCCCTCCCCACTTCCTTCACCCCACCCCTTCCCTTCCCCCCTTCCCACCCCTACCCCTTCCCCCTCCCCACTTCCTTCTCCACCCCACCCTTCCCCCTCCCCGCCCCTTCACCCACCCTTCCCCACCCCGTCCTCCTTCACCCCACACCCCTTCTCCCTCCCCACTTCCTTCACCCCCCTTCCTCCCCACCTTCCTTCACCCCACCCCTTCTCCCCTCCCCCTTCCCTTCACCCACCCCCTTCTCCCCTCCCCACTTCCTTCACCCCACCCCTTCCCCCTCCCCACTTGAGCTTGTTATTTCTTCGTCCTTTCCTCTACTTGTCTTGTCTTGTGTTTTTTCCTTTATTGTTTTGTTTTCTTTTGTTTGCTTTCTTATGGAGAGGTTGGCTGGAGGGGGTCTTGTTTGTTTGTTTGTTTGTTTGAAATGAACATTCTAAAATTCGCTATAAAAAGTTAATTATCTTTATCCAGTTTTTTTATTAATGCCGTTAAAGAAAAATACGATTAGATGCAAATTTACAGTTACTTACTTTTCACCACAAAACATAAACACAATTTATCACAAACTTATCTTTTGACAAAATAAAAGGACAAAATGGCTGATTAATGTGTAACAATCAAGGGAACACACTTTGCCAATCTATCCCTCTTCTACCCCCTCCTCTACATACCCCTAAAGCGTCTATTTATCCCCCCCCCCTTCCCATCCCCATCCCCATCCCCCTCCCTTCTCTCCCTTCACCCCCATATCTTACCCCTGGAACACTTCCTTGCCTTCCTTCACCCCACCCCTTCCCCTCCCCCTTCCCACCCCCTACCCCTTCCCCTCCCCACTTCCTTCACCCCACCCTTCCCCCTCCCCACTTCCTTCCTTACACCCTTCCCCACCCCGTCCCTCGCCTTCACCCCACCCCTTCTCCTCACTTCCTTCACACTTACCCCTTCCCCTCCCCACTTCCTTCACCCCACCTTCTCCCTCCCCCCTTCCTTCACCCCCACCCTTCTCCCCTCCCACTTCCCTTCACCCCACCTTCCCCCTCCCCACACTTCCTTCACCCCTTTCCCCTCCCTTCCTTACCCTTTTCCCCTCCCCACTTCCTTCACCCCACCCCCTTCTCCCCCTCCCCACTTCCTTCACCCCCACCCCCTTCCCTCCTTTCCACCCCCTCCCCATACACCATACTTCCCACCTTCCCCCTCCCCTTCCTTCACCCACCCCTTCTCCCCTCCCCACTTCCTTCACCCCACCCCTTCCCCCTCCCCACTTCCTTCACCCCACACCCTCCCACTTCCTTCCACCCCACCCCCTTCTCCCTCCCCGCTTCCTTCCCCACCCCCTTCTCCTCACTTCCTTCACCCCACCCTTCCTCCTTTCCACCCCCTCCCCACTTCCTTCACCCCCCACCCCGCTTCCCCCCTCCCCACTTCCTTCACCCCACCCCTTCCCCCTCCCCATTTCCTTCACCCCACCCCTTCCCCCTCCCCACTTCCTTCCCACCCACCCTTCCCCTCCCCATTCCCTTCACCCCACCCTTCCCCCCTCCCCATTTCCTTCACCCCACCCTTCCCCCTCCCCATTTCCTTCTTACCCTTCCCCCTCCCCACTTCCTTCACCCCACCCCTTTCCCCTCCCCACTTCCTTCACCCACCCTTCCCCTCCCCACTTCCTTCACCCCACCCCTTCTCCCCTCCCCACTTCCTTCACCCCACCTTCCCTCCTTTCCACCCCCTCCCCCGCTTCCTTCACCCACCCCTTCCCCCTCCCCACTTCCCTTCACCCCACCCCTTCCCCCTCCCCATTTTCCTTCACCCCACCCCTTCCCCCCTCCCCACTTCCTTCACCCCCACCCCCTTCCCCCTCCCCCCATTTCCTTCACCCCACCCCCTTCCCCCTCCCCATTTCCTTCACCCACCCTTCCCCCTCCCCATTTCCTTCACCCCACCCTTCCCCCACTCCCCCCACTTCCTTCACCCCACCCCTTCCCCCTCCCCATTTCCTTCACCCCACCCCTTCCCCCTCCCCCACGACTCTTCACCCACCCCTTCCCCTCCCCCATTTCCCTTCACCCCACCCCTTCCCCCTCCCCATTTCCTTCACCCCACCCCTTCCCCCTCCCACTTCCCTTCACCCACCCCTTCCCCCTCCCCATTTCCTTCACCCCACCCCCTTCCCCCCCTCCCCACTTCCTTCACCCACCACCCCCTCCCCACTTCCTTCACCCCACCCCTTCCCCCTCCCCACTTCCTTCACCCCACCCCTTCCCCCTCCCCACTTCCTTCACCCCACCCCTTCCCCCTCCCCACTTCCTTCACCCCACCCCTTCCCCCTCCCCACTTCCTTCACCCCACCCCTTCCCCCTCCCCACTTCCTTCACCCCACCCCTTCCCCCTCCCCACTTCCTTCACCCCACCCCTTCCCCCTCCCCACTTCCTTCACCCCACCCCTTCTCCCCTCCCCACTTCCTTCACCCCACCCCTTCTCCCCTCCCACTTCCTTCACCCCACCCCTTTCCCCTCCCCACTTCCTTCACCCCACCCCACCCCTTCCCCCTCCCCACCTCCCCCACAGACCAGGTGACAATGAAATCATTCTTCGCCGCGGGACACAACAGCCCTCGCCATCGCCCTCGCCTTGTCTCTCGAGCGATACCCGGCTGCGCCATAAATCCCGGGCGGAAGGAAAAAGGCTTTCGTAACATCGAGAACCAGAGTGACTGTCGTAAAGTATAAACACGAGGCTCTTGAGGGAGAAGATGGAGGGAGACGGTTGGTGGGTATGGGAGAGAAGGAGAAGGAGAGGGTGAGGGTGAGGGTGAGGGTGATGGAGTGGGAGCGGGAGCGGGAGAGGGAGAGTGGGGGAAGGGAAGGAAGCGAGGGAGGAAGGGAGGAAGGGAGGGAGGGAGGGAGAGAGGGAGGGAGGAAGGGAGGGAGGGAGGGAGAGAGAGAGAGAGAGAGAGAGAGAGAGGAAAAGGGGAAAGAGAGATGGAGAGGGAGAGGAAGAAAAGGGGAAGGGGGAAGAGAGAGGGAGATGCAAGGAATACATTAAAGCCCGTTAATTGTCATAAAAGCTCCATTAAGATTACATTAAATTAATTCCTGAAAAAATGATACTCACCAAGAAATAAATTAATAACTATAGAAACACAAAAATAAAAAAAAAAAGTAAAATACAAAAAAATGGAAAGTCGAATAAACAATAAAAACAAACTCATTGACAAGCAAACAAACGGGCAAACAATAACATCAACAACAAAACATACATGGCAACCTCTTTCCCTTTCCACCTACAACTTCCCGTGAAGGAAGGGGGGAGGGGAGAAGGGGTGGGGTGAAGGAAGTGGGGAGGGGGAAGGGGTGGGGTGAAGGAAGTGGGGAGGGGAGAAGGGGTGGGGTGAAGGAGGGACGGGGTGGGGGAAGGGGTGGGGTGAAGGAAGTGGGGAGGGGGAAGGGGTGGGGTGAAGGAAGTGGGGAGGGGGAAGGGGTAGGGGGTGGGAAGGGGGGAGGGGAAGGGGTGGGGTGAAGGAAGGCAAGGAAGTGTTCCAGGGGTGGGGTGATATGGGGGTGAAGGGAGAGAAGGGAGGGGGATGGGGATGGGGATGGGAAGGGGGGGGGGGAGCAAATAGATTGCTTTAGGGGTGTATGGGGGGAGAGGGAGGGGGGGTAGAAGAGGGATAGATTGGCAAAGTGTGTTCCCTTGATTGTTACACATTAATCAGCCATTTTGTCCTTTTATTTTGTCAAAAGATAAGTTTGTGATAAATTGTGTTTATGTTTTGTGGTGAAAAGTAAGTAACTGTAAATTTGCATCTAATCGTATTTTTCTTTAACGGCATTAATAAAAAAAAACTGATAAAGATAATTAACTTTTTATAGCGAATTTTAGAATGTTCATTTCAAACAAACAAACAAACAAACAAGACCCCCTCCAGCCAACCTCTCCATAAGAAAGCAAACAAAAGAAAACAAAACAATAAAGGAAAAAAACACAAGACAAGACAAGTAGAGGAAAGGACGAAGAAATAACAAGCTCAAGAAGAAAAGAAAAGAAAAAAAAATAGGGCAAAAAAAATAAAAAACGAAATAAAATAAAATAAACACAAAACAAAAAGACAAAAAGACAAAAAAAGAGAAAAAAAAAAACATCCCACATTAAGTACCCATCCACCCACATCAAGACAAAATAAAAACAACCAAAAACAACAACTAAACTCCTCCCCCCAAAACACTCCCAAACAAACAAAGACACAAACAACGACACAAACAAGAAAAAAAAACACCTCAAAAAGAGATATCAAGACTAATTCCAGCCAGCCAGCGAACAGCAAGCCATAAGGCCCGAGGACTGTGTCTCCAGGCCGCCTAATATACTGTGTTCCAAAGCCTCGGCCGGTCAGTGTGACTTCGCACCCGAGGCCATCGACGTGTGGACTCGTCGCCTCTTGGAATTTCATTTGGGGGGCAGGGGGGAAGGGGGGGCAGATGGGGGGAGGGGGTAGGGGAGGTTCCTCTTCGTAGTTTGGGGTTTTGTTTAGAGGGGGTGTTTTTTGGGGTCGGGGTGGTGGGTGGGGTGGGTGCGGTGGGTGGGGTGGGTGCGGTGGGTGGGGTGGGTGCGGTGGGTGGGGTGGGTGCGGTGGGTGGGGTGGGTGCGGCGGGTGGGGGAATGTAAGAGGGGTAACATCTTTTTACTTTAAGTTTTATTGTATTATTTGTTATTTGTGTAGGCTTGCTCTGTTTTTTTTATGTACTCATTCTCTCTCTCTCTCTCTCTCTCTCTCTCTCTCTCTCTCTCTCTCTCTCTCCCTACTGTAGTTTTC
>BOPN01001300.1:200000-202500 GCA_017312705.2 Penaeus japonicus
CCTCTTTTTGTTTTTCTTCTTCTCGCATTGTCAAAAAATCGAGAATTCTTATTCTGTGTCCTATGTTTTTCATATTCATTATTCTGTCTGTTCTCTTGTTCTTCACTCATTCTGCGTTTTTCTTCTTGGGAGAATCTTTTGAAGAACACTAGGAAACAAATCAAGTGAAAATGCATTGTTCTGTCTGTCAGTCTTTATCTATTTGTCTGTTTACCCGTCAAACTATCTATCTATCTGTCTATCCATCTATTTATCTATCTTCCCACCGTTTTATCTATCTATCAATTTATCGGTCCACCTATCTATCTATCTATCTGTCTATCATCTACCTACCTACCTACCTCCTCCTCATCTATCTATCTATCTATCTACATAATTTAACACAGAAGACGGAAAATGTGAAAGAAAATGTAAAATTAATAAATTTATCTTTGTATCTATATATATACCGAATCACACACATACAATAAAAAATAATTTACTAACACAAAATAAAATGAAATATGTATAGAAATATGTAAAAGAAAAAAAAAAGTAACTCATCAACAATATCTTTTTATATTATGTATATATATATATTTTTTTTATTTTTTATTTTTTTTATTTCGTCTTTTTTTTAGTTTGAATTTCTATTCTATATTGTATTTTATGATATGTTTATTTTCATTTTCCTTTGATATTTTTCATAATTATCGTTATGTCCATTATCATCATCACCAATCATATTAGTATCATCATTATCACCATCACGACTACTGTTATAATAATTATCAGAAAATATATAATAAACAAAAATAATATCCTTTTTTTCAACTCGGGCAAAGAAGAAAAAGACAACAACTATGTAGGCCTATATTGAACTGTTAACATTTCAAAACAAATTATCTTAATCATAACCGTTATTATCATTATAATAAAAATTCCTCCCTTTTTTCCCTATTTTTCTTTCTTTCCCTCCAGCCTTTTATCACGTTTCCCCTGTCGTTTCTCCAGCTTATAAAGAAATCAAGCGTCAGATATCGAATGCTCTTTGGCCAGAGGGAAAAGAAAAAAGAAAAGAAAAAGTCATACGAACTTGAAAACCATTTTTATGTATTTATTTATTTATCTTTATATAGAATTCGTTATCATATGCCTTGTGTATTTCATGTTACGATTTCTGTTTGTTTTCTTGATATAGTGTTGTTCTGTTTCTGTATTTTTTGGGGACTCCCTCTCTCTCTCTCTCTCTCTCTCTCTCTCTCTCTCTCTCTCTCTCTCTCTCTCTCTCTCTCTCTCCATCCTTCCCTCCCTCTCATTCCTTCCAACACTTCCCTCCCTCATTCCCATTCTTTACTCCCTCCCTCCCTCCCTTTCCTCTTTCCCTTTCTCTCTCCCTCTCCCTCTTCACTTCCCCACTCCGTTCTATCTTTCCCTCTCTCCCTTCCACATTTCTCTCCCACTCACCCCCCTCTCTCCCTCTTTCCCCTCTTACCCCCCCCCCACCTGAAACCCTCCTAGGACCAAAGGGAGTATTTCTTCTCCCTGTTGACTAATAGCCTTGCTCCCCCCCCCAACCCCCACCTCCTACACTACTAACCCCACTTCCTCTCCCTCACTTTTCCCCTTCCCCTCCACTATCCTTACTTCTCTCTCACTTCCTCCATTCCCCTCTCTCACAATCTCCCCTAACTTCCCTCACCCGCATCACCCCCTTCCCCTCCCCCCCATCAACATAATATAACCAAGCACGCGAGGCCTATTATTCAATTTGATCCCCTCTCCCCCCCTCCCCCCTCCCCCTTTCTCTCCCATTCCCTTTTATCTTCTTTGATTTCTTTCTCACTTTTCTTTTACACTCTATTTTCCTTTTTTTTATCTTCTCTTTATTTTCTTTTATGTTTTTCTTTTTTTTTTCTTCTTTTTCTTTTACCGCTTTCACTCTTTTCCATTCTTCCTGTTTTCTTGCTTCTCTCTTACTTCCATCTTTCCTGTGTTGTTCTCCCTCGTTTCCCTCCCTCCCTCCCTCGTCTGTCTCTCCGTCTCACATCACCATTTTATTCCCTCCCTCCCTCTTTCCTTCGCTCCCTCACCCTCACCTCCCTCCCACCTCACCCTTACTTCCCCCCCCCTCCCTCCCTCCCTCCATCCTTACCCTCTCATCTCCACCCCCATCCCCACCCCTCCCCTCCCTCCCTCCCTCCCTCCCTCCCTCCTCCTCCCCCATTATATAGGCACCTCTTGATGAAATGGACCTTTTTACTAAGAGAAAATAAGAAGAAAGGAAATGCTCCTGGTAGGTTTCCCTTCCCGTCCGACGTGGAAGTTCAGGTACTTCATCAGACACGAGTCAGGCGCCGTGGCATTTCGGAAGGTGAAATGTATATGGATGCGGCCGGAATACGCATGTTAATGGCGCTCGTGTGTGCGAGAGAGAGAGAGATTGATAAATAGATAGATTGATAGATAGAGATAGATAGATAGATAGATAGTTAGATAGATAGATAGATAGATAGAGAGA
>BOPN01001300.1:207500-227500 GCA_017312705.2 Penaeus japonicus
ATAGGGAAGTGGCGGCTAATGGGTTAAATGGAGGCGTGAGGCCGCTGGCTTAATGGGGGGGGGGTCGGGTAGGGGGGGTAAATAGGTAAGGAGGGAGCTTAATGGAGAATCTAATGGGGAAAGGCAGATTTGGTGAGAGAGAGAGAGAGAGAGAGAGTAAGAGAAAGACAGAGAGAGAGAGAGAGAGAAAGACAGAGAGAGAGAGAGAGAGAGAGAGAGAGAGAGAGAGAGAGAGAGAGAGAGAGAGAGAGAGAGAGAGAGAGAGAGAGAGAGAGAGAGAGAGAGAGAGAGAGAGAGAGAGAAAGAGTGAGCGAGAGAGAGAGAGCGAGAGAGAATGAGAGAGAGAGAGTGAGAGAAAGAGCGGTAATTTCAGCACAACAGAAATCCCATGAAAAGACTGAAACGAACGTCCTAATAAATAGAACAAGGGCTTTAAAGAACAGAACAACGCGAGAGCAGAAAAGGAGGAGGAGAGAGAGGAGAGAGAAGAGAAAGGAGAAGAAGGAGCGGGAAAGGAAGAAGACAATATATAAGAGGAAGATATAGAGAAATAAAAAGAGAAGGAAGAGGAAGAAGAAATGTAAAAGGAAAAAGGGAAGAGGAGGAAGAGAAAGAGGAAAAGAAAAAGTAGAAGAGAAAGAGGACAAAAAAATACACGAAAAAAAAACCCAGCAAGATGAGGAGGAAAAGACTAAAAAGAAAGAGGAAGAGAAAGCGGAAGAAGGGACAAAGAAGGAGAAGGAATGTCAATGGCAATATGGCAGATGCCGTGAAATTGAAGAAGCTATAAAGTTAATTGTCCGATTTGACTGACGAAAGACAAGGGGAAGGAAAGGGGTCCCCTCTTCTCCTCTCTTCCCTTTTCCCCTCTTTTCATCACCCGTTTACCCCTTTCTCTTCCCTTTCACCTCTTTTCCTTTTTCCTCTCTCTTGCTTCGTCTGTCTCTTTCTTTCTCTCTCCTCTCTTACTTCCCCTTTCTCATTTTCTCTCCCCACTCTTGTTTCAACTTTCTCTCTTTTTCTCCCCTCTCCCCCCTCTTTCATCCTCTTTCTTTCTCTTTCTTCTCTCGTTTTCTCTCTCTCCTCTCTTGCTTTCCCTTCCTCTCTTGCCCTCCCCTCTTTTGTTTCAATTTTCTCTCTTTCTTCCCTTTCTCTCTCTCTCTCTCTTGCTCCCCCTCAGTCTCTGTCGCATTCCTTCTCCTCTTCCCTCTCCCTCACATACTTGCATAATCTTAATGCTCTCTTCTTTATCTTTAAAGTCTTCCTGTCTCTTCACTTTCTGTTATCTGCTCGTTTTTCATCTTTCTCTTTTTCTTATTCTCCGTTTTGCCCATTTTCTTCTTCTTCCTCCTTCTTCTTCTTATCAATATTTTTCTTTTCTTTTCGCTGTCCTTCTATTTTTTCTAATTTTCTTATTTTCTTTCATCTTATCATTTCTTATTAATTTATTTCTCCGTCGTGCTTCTCTTCTTTCTTCTTTCTCTTCTTCCATCGTTTTATTAATCGTCTCTCTCTCGCTTCTCCTCCTATCTCTTCTTCCGCCTCCTCTTCCTCTTTCTCGCCATCCTTCTTTTTATCCCACATCCTCCTCTTCCCCCTTCCTTTACTCATTTTCCTGTCCTCCTTTCTTGGTAATAATTCCCTCCCCTTCTCTTCCTCTCTACTCTGATCTCATAAAACAATTTTCTCGTTTGAAGAAGGAAAGGCGTGAGGTACAGGCTATGATGATAGGGTTGGGTGGGTGTGTATGAGAGAGAGAGAGAGAGAGAGAGAGAGAGAGAGAGAGAGAGAGAGAGAGAGAGAGAGAGAGAGAGAGAGAGAGAGAGAAATAAAAAAGCATTATTTCTCTCTCTTCTTTCCCTCTCTCCTTTTTCTTCTTCTTCTCTCTCTCTCATTTTCCTTTCTTGTTTCCACCCCTACCTCTATCACTCACCTTTTCCCCCCGTCTTCTCTCTCTCTCTCTCTCTCTCTCTCTCTCTCTCTCTCTCTCTCTCTCTCTCTCTCTCTCTCTCTCTCTCTCTCTCTCTCTCTCTGTCTCATAAGTTCTCTCAATTCTTATACGAGTGTAACTGATGTGTATCCCCGCCTCCCTTCTCTCCCCCCTTTACCCCCTCCACTCCCTCCCCTCTCCCCCTCCACTCCCTCCCCTCTCCGCCTCCACTCCCCCTCCACTTCCTTCCCTCTCCCCCTCCACTCTCCCCCTCCACTTCCTTCCCTCTCCCCCTCCACTCCCTCCCCTCTCCCCCTCTACTCCCCCCTCTCCCTCCCAGATCTCAAACAACGAGGATAGAAAGTTTGTCTGACCAGTTTGTTTGGGTCATTCTTATGTTAATGTGCTTTTCTTTTGCCATTTTCTCCCCTCTAATGTTACTTACGGCCTTTTCCCCTTCGTTACACTGTGCCTCTTCTTTTTCCCCTTTATAGCTCTTTGTCTTTCTCTTTTTTTTACTTCTCTTTTATTTGTTTTTGTTGCTGTTCGTTTTTTTTTCTTTGTTAATTCTGACTTTTTTATGTCTGACTATGCATCAGTCTTTGTCTCTCTCGTTTCTTTTTTAACAATGTTTTATGTATGTCCCTTTTTCTTCTCCCCTACTCTCTCTCTGTCTGTTTGTCTGCCTCTCCCCCCCCCCTCTCCCTCTCTCTATCTCTTTCTCTCTCTCTCTCTCTCTCTCTCTCTCTTTCTCTCTCTCTCTCTCTCTCTCTCTCTCTCTCTCTCTCTCTCTCTCTCTCTCTCTCTCTCTCTCTCTCTCTCTCTCTCTCTCTCTCTCTCTCTCCCTCTCTCTCTCTCCCTCTCTCTCTCTCTCTCACTTTTCCTCCCTCTCTCCACCCTTCCTTCCCTCCCACCATCCATCCCTTCCCTCTTTCCTCCCCTCCTCTCTCCTACCCGTCCCTCACCCTCTCCCTCTCCCTTCCGTTTAGTACCACCTGTATATAGCATCTTTAACTTGGACGACCCCTAAAAATGGCTCTCATAAAGTCTATATCACAATTCCTCTCGCTTGTCTCCCTCTCGCACCATTCACACCTCTTCATTTTTTTCTTTGACCTTATTTTTCTTTTTTTCTGGATGGAAGGAGGTGAAGGAGCGAGGGTGGAAAGGGGGGGAGGGGAGGATGAAGGGTGGGTTGAGGGAGGATATGAGGGGGAGGGAGGGAGGGAGGGAGGGAGGGTGGGGAGGAGGGAGGGAGCGAGGGAAGGAGGGTGGAAGTAGGGAGGAAAAGAGGGAAGGAAGGAGGAATAAGAGAGAGAGAGAGATAGAAGAGGGAGGGAGAAATGGAGGGGAGGATAGAAGAAAGAGAGGGAAAGAATAATGATGGAATGATGGAAGGAAGGGAGGGAGGAAGGAAGGAAAGAGGGGGAAGGAGGAGAACAAGAGGGAAAGAGGTCTTCCTCTCGAACGTATCCAGTTTTCACTGTCAAAATGAAATGCTGAAGTGAACACAGAACGTACCAATTCCTTCTCTTGTAAAATGGCCCACTTGAATTAAAATTATATGCATATTCTCCACTAGAACGTATCCTATTTCCAATGTTACAACAGAACGGTGAGCCTTTGTAGTCTGAACCAATATGTTCTTCCCCTAGAACGTATCCAGCTTTCTATCAGACGCATTTGAATGAAACGAAAGATACCCTTCTGCCTAGAACGTATCCAAGTTCCGCTCTTCTCTAAAGCAGAACCGGCACATCCTCCTCTAAAATGGAGCCAAGTTTCCGGCACAAAAAGCGGGAATACCCAGCCTCCCTCCTCTACCCCCTCTAGCCCCTCCTTCCTCCCCTCCCCCTTTAGAGTTGCGATTTCTCAACAAACATTCATATTTTAACTGACAGCCACCGGAGCGTCAAATTGTCTGTTGGCGAAAGAAAGAAAGGAAAAAAGAGAGTGAAGAGGAAGGGAAGAAGAATAAGAGTGGAGGGAGAGAGAGCAGCATGGACCAAAAGAGGAGCAGAGCAGGAAAGCACATCAAAAATGTGACAGAAGAGAGCACGGAAGAGGGAGAGAAGAAAGGTAACAGGAATTGAAGTGAAAGCGATAGGGCAAAGACCCATAGCAAGATGTATTTATGTAAGGTACAGGCAAAATAAACATATATATCAAGCCCTTCTTTCCACACACACTTTCACACACACCTACCCTTACACACATACACACACACACACACACACACACCACACACACACACACACACACAATATATATATATATATATATATATATATATATATATATATATATATATATATCAATGTATGTATATATCTACCTATCTATCTATCTATTTATCAATATCTACCTATCTATCTATTTATCTATCTATCTATCTATCTATCTATCTATCTATCTATCTATCAATATCTATCTATCTATCTATCTATCTATCTATCTATATATATATATATATATATATTTATATATATATAAATCTCCATACGAGAGGGACGGAGCGAGAGCGGCGGGTGCGTGAGCGCGTGTCCCGGCCACCCTGAGCAATGTTCTCATACCGCGTAATAAATCGGCCACGACAAGGCGATCATAGCCCGCGGCCATCAACGTCTGCACTTTTATTCTCGCAAATTACTTTTTTTTCCTCCTCCCTTCGTCGAGCTTCTTAGGCATCACTACTCCCCCCCAACCCCCCAACCCCCTTTCCTCTCCTCGCCTCTCTTTGTCTCTCTCTCTCTCTCTCTCCGTCTTTCCTTCCTTCCTTTCTTTCTTACTTTCTTCCTATTTTCCCTCCCGCCTCCCTCCTTCCCACCCTGCCTCCCTCCCTCGCCCCCTCCTTCCTTCCCTCCCTCCCTCCCTCCTTCCTTGCTTCCCTTCCTCTCTCCCTTCTTCCATGCTTCCCTTCCTCCCTCCCTCCTCCCCCTCCCCCCTTTCTCCCTCCTTCCTTCCCTCCCCTCTCTCCCCCTCCCTCCCTCCCTCTCACCTTCGAGTGATTTAAATGGAAATTTTTACCCCTTACTACGCTTCGGAAAGGGGAGAAGGGAAGGAGGCAAGATGAGAGATAGGGTAAGAGAGATAGACAAGAGGGAAAGAGCAAGGGAGAGGGAGAGGGATAAGTGAGAGGAGAGAAGAGAAAAGGATGGAAAAGGGGAGGGGGAGGGAGAGAAGAAGAGGAAGAGGGATAGGGAGAAGGAGAGGGAGAAGGGAGAGGAGAGAGGAAAGAGGGACGGAAAGGAGGAGCGAGAGGGAGAGGGAGAGGGAGAGGGAGGGAGGGAGGGAGGGAGGGAGGGAGGGAGGGAGGGAGGGAGAGAGAGAGAGAGAGAGAGAAATGGAAGGAGGAAAATAAGAAAGAAGATAAAAGAGGATGATGAAAGAGAGGAAGAGAGAGAAGGAAAAAGAGAGGAGAGGGGGAAGGGGTGAGAGAAGAGAGGCCAGAAGGGGGAAGTAGAGAGGAGAGAGCGAGAGAGGGGATGTAAGAAGAGGAGAGAGGGAGAGAGGGGATGTAGGAAGAGGAGATAGACAGAGAGAGAAGGAGAGGGAGGGGGCAGGAGGGGGGCAAGGGGGGGGATTGAGGGGAAAGCCCTTATATCATCAGGCTACATCGTGCTCCAGTAACACATCTCCCGCCTCGTACCTCATAAATCCAGGATCTTCATTTGTAAAACTGTGGCACTACTCCCCCCCCCTCTCTCTCTCTCTCTCTCCCACCCTCCCTCACTCCGTCCGTCCGTCTGCCCTTCCCTCTCTTCCTCTCTCTCTCTCTCTCTCTCTCTCTCTCTCTCTCTCTCTCTCTCTCTCTCTCTCTCTCTCTCTCTCTCTCTCTCTCTCTCTCTCTCTCTCTCTCTCTCTCTCTCTCTCTCTCTCTCCCACCCTCCCTCACTCCGTCCGTCCGTCTGCCCTTCCCTCTCTTCCTCTCTCTCTCTCTCTCTCTCTCTCTCTCTCTCTCTCTCTCTCTCTCTCTCTCTCTCTCTCTCTCTCTCTCTCTCTCTCTCCCATCCTCACTCCGTCCGTCCGTCTGCCCTTCCCTCTCTTCCTCTCTCTCTCTTCCTTCCTCCTTTCCTCTTTCCTCTTCCCTCCCTCCCTCCCTCCCTCCCTCCTTCACTCACTCACTCACTTCTTCTTTTCCTCCATCTCTCCCTCCCTCCCTCACTCACTCACTCCTTCTTTCCCTCCCTCCATCCCTCTCTCTCCTTCCCTTCTCCCTAACCTTCACCTCCACCCATACCCCCAACCCCTATGAACGCCCCCCCCCCTACAAATGACTAATGAAACCCCCCACCCAGTTGAGTCAAACCCAGCGAAGGTAAACACGAAGTAATATAATGGGGAATTATATTTACTTTCTCGTTGCTACTTTGTGCACCCGCGGCTCCCTCAATTCACTCCCCCCCCCTCCTCCCCCCCTCCCCATCCCCTCCATATGAGTTATACTGTAAACAGAGGCGACGATGTGTAAAGACACACGTAAGGAATGGCACATGAAAATACATGTACACTCACACTCGCATACATTAAACCACATAAACACACACATATGTACACATACACACACACAAACACACACACACACACACACACACACACACACACACACACACACACACACACACACATACACACACACACGCTAAAGCAAAGAAACGCACATACATACCTCTTAACCCCCCTCCCACTCCCCCTCCCCCTCCCCTCCCACTCACACAAAGATATATAAACATCAACAAATTCCTTTCTCCTTTAATTTGTTATATCTTTTCCACTTTCGTATTGATGTAATATTTACTTGCATGGCTTAGAAGTGTAAATACACTTACTTTCTCTCTCTCTCTCTCTCTCTCTCTCTCTTTCTCTTTCTTTCTCTCTTTCTCTCTCTATCTATCTACCTATCTCTCTCTAAAAAAACTAATTATCAATCTATCTATCAGTCTCCCTATATATCCATATATTTCCATCTCTCAATCTCTCAATCTATCCATCTATCTATACATGTGTGTCTACATTTTCATTTCTTCCATTTTCCACTTTAGACATTTTGCACTAAACTTTTTTTTTTTTTTTTTTTTTTTTTTTTTAAGAAAAAAAAAGAGAGAAAAAAAGGGTAAAAACCTCGACTTAAAGCCCCAGCGCCGGGAATCCTCTCCATTCCAGCCTTCTGCCTCAATATCCTTAAGAATTCTTTCCTAAATCTTGCTCTCTACGTAAAGATTGCAAATAGATAAATATGATTGCAATTTCCGGCGGTTCGGTAAGGAAGTCGTGATGACGAAGGTGCCGCGTCGAAGGCTGGGACTGGGGATGACGTCATTGGTAATTGAATAGGATAATCGCGGGATAGGATAATCATTGAACAAAACGTACATAAGTACATACGGACACACACCCACACACACACACACACAAACACAAACACATACACAAACACACACACACACACAAACACAAACACATACACAAACACACACACACACACACACACACACACACACACACACACACACACACAAGCGCTCGCGCGAAGGCGAGAAGAAATACATCAACATCAACAACACAACAGAACCAAAAAAAAAAAAAAAAAAAAAAAAAAATGTAGCACGTATCCATAAACAAAATGCATTGATAAAAAAATATACATAAAAAGTTGGCGTTATTTTGTCAAAGAAGAAGAAAAAATCCGTTTTTTTACTTTCTTTGTGGATTTTATTTAGTTATTTCATGCTTGAAGGAAGTTTAGCGGGGGGGGGGGGTAGGAGCATGGTGGAAGGGGAGGAGGGGGAGGTGGGGATTGAGGAGGGGAGGAAAGGGAGTGGAGGAAGGGAGTGGGAGGGGATGGAGGAAGGAGAGGGGGAGGGGGAAAGGAAAGGGGAAAACAGGAGGACGAGGATAAAGAAGGAAGGAGGATAGGAGAATGGGGGGGAGAAGAAAGAGGGAGGGAGAGGAAATTGTAGAAGAAAGAAAGAGAAGGAGAAGGGAAAGAGGAGGGGAAGAGGAGGGGAAAGATGAGGATTGGGAAGGGAGGAAGAAGGGGAGAGGGGAAAGGGAGGAGATCAAGGATGAGGGGAACAATAAAAAATAAAAGTGACAAAGAAAGAAATAATTATATAATGATAATGATATAAATAAAAATAGTGATATTGTTAATGATAGTTACCGCAATAATAATAGCAATTCTAACAATGCTAAAATTCAAATACTAAAATAAAATTTAAAACACTAAAATAACCAAATAGAATAACAAAATTAAACTGACAAAATGAAATTGAAAATCCTAAAATAATAAAAATAGATAACGATAATTAGATAATTCACTTGCGACAAAAAAAAAAAAAAAAAAAAAAACTGTTAATAACAAAGACATTTCCAAGACTGTCTCTAAACCGAACTCTGCTTGCAAGGCTCGTCTCACGTGCAATTTCGGCCGGAAAAACGACTTTACGCTCGTTAGTTCATAAAGGTCATTCAATGTGAAGTAAAAAGTCAGGCGGTGTTGCCCATTTGCAGGTCACGGAAATACGGGGCACCCTTTTTACTTGTTTTTTTGTTTGATTTTTTTTCTTTCTTAAATGGAATTCGTGAAAAAAATATATATGGACAGGAATTAATTTAATCTTTAAGCTTGGTTGTGATTATGTTGGTTGTAGTGATACATATTTACTATACGTACATACATTCACATATACATATATGCAGACATGATTATAAGAATACGTAGAGACAGACAGACAGGCACAAAGAAGGAGAGAGAGAGAGAGAGAGAGAGAGAGAGAGAGAGAGAGAGAGAGAGAGAGAGAGAGAGAGAGAGAGAGAGAGAGAGAGAGAGAGAGAGAGAGAGAGAGAGAGAGAGAGAGAGGGGGGGGAGGGAGAGAGAGAGAGAGAGAGAGAGAGAGAGAGAGAGAGAGAGAGAGAGAGAGAGAGAGAGAGAGAGAGAGAGAGAGAGAGAGAGAGAGAGAGAGAGAGAAAGAGAAAGAGAAAGAGAAAGAGAAAGAGAGAAAGAGAGCGAGAAAGAAAGAGAGAAAGAGAGAGAAAGAGAAACGAAATAAGAAATAAAAAATAAAAATAACACACACACACACACACACACACACACACACACACACACACACACACACCCCTCCCCTCCTTCCGAGACATCCTTCTTAAGACGCCCCAAGTCCTGCCACTTCGCCTTATCCAAAAACATTGTTCAAAGCACACGGGTCGACGCGGCCAGCCCTAGCTAAGCCGACGGGCGGGACACTACAGGATATTACGGAAGGCTAAGGAGGCACATGGGCTAAGGACAGGATTAACATTAAGGCTCTGAGGAGATGAGAGGGAGGGAATGGAGGGAGGGAGGAGGAGGGAGAGGGAAGGAGAGGGAGGGAAGGGGGAGGGAGGGGGAGGGAGGGGGGAGGGAGGGAAGGAGTATGTATGTCTTTCTCTCTTTCACTCTTTTTCCCTCTCCCTCTCCCTTTAACTAACTTTCTTTCTCTCACCTTCTCCCTCTCTTTCTTCCTTTAACTCCTTCTCCTTCTCCCTTTAATTCGCTCTCTCTCTCTCCCTCTCCCTCTCCCTCTCTTTCTCCCTTTAACTCCCTCTCCTTCTCCCTTTAACTCTTTCTCCCTCTCCCTTACCCTAACCCTTTTCCTCTCCCTCTCCCTCTCCCTTACCATAACCCTTTTCCTCTCCCTCTCCCTCTCCTTCTCCCTCTCTTCCAGGGAAGGAAATCTGGCATCGTTCTCGCATTCCTTCCTTCTCTCTCTTCGTGCTTCTGCCATCAAATCTTTATCGCCAAAAGCATCTTTTCCTTCGGCCATTAGGGCGAGGAAGGAAGACGGTAGAAGGAAGGAAGGAGGGAGAAAGGGGAGGAAGGATATTGGAAGGAGGGAGGAGGAGGAGAGGGAGGGAGGAGGGAACGGAGAGGGGAGGGGAGGGAGGGAGGAGGATTGGGAAGGGAGGAAGAAGGGGAGAGGGGAAAGGGAGGAGATCAAGGATGGGGAAGGTGGAGGATGAAAGGGGGAGAGGGGGGAGAGGATGATGAAATTGTAGAAGAAAGAAAGAGAAGGAGAAGGGAAAGAGGAGGGGAAGAGGAGGGGAAAGATGCCGATGACAGGACGAAGATTCCTCTTAATCAGATTCATAAATCTTTCCATCTTCCCCTCGCGGTCCGTCTCCACCACATAAAACATTCCCTCACTCGTGTTTTTCCCCCTATCTCCCCTCTGCCGTCACCCTCCCCCTATCCCTCTTTCTTTCTTTTTTCATCCCCTTCTTCTCTCCTCCCCCTCTCTTTCTCTCCCCTCCTCCCCGTCTGACTGGTTACTAGAAGCTAAGTGCACCAAAAAAGTACAAAAAAAAGAAGAAAAAAAAGAAAAATCACTTTCCGTAAATGCAATTCTTGTTCCATTTCATCTTATTTCCATCTTCTAAGGCAACCCTCCTTCTCTCTCTCTCTCACCCCCCCTCTCTCTCTCTCTCCCCCCCCTCTCTCTCACCCCCCCCCTCTCTCTCTCTCTCTCTCTCCCCCCTCTCTCTCTCTCTCTTACCCCTCCCCCTCCACACCATCTCTTACGTGTGTCCACCTCAACTTCATCTCCCCCTCCCCCTCCCATCCCAACCTCCCCCCCCTCCCCCTTCAATCCCCTTCTCCCTCACTCACGCCCTGCTTCCCCTCTCTCAAGGAGTCCCCTCACACGTCGAGGGCAACTATAAGATTGAGAGACTTCCCTCACATCCCTGGGTAGCCTTCCCCAACCCTCCCCCGCCCTCTTCTACTCTTGTCTCTTCTTCTTTCTCCTTTTCTTTATTATTTTTTATGTTTCTATCTTTTCTTTTTCTTTTTTCTTTTTTATGTGGTGGGGGGGGGGATCGTTTCTGTCTCTGTCTTTGTATGTCTCTCTTCCCCCCTCTCCTCCCCCTCCTCCTCCTCCTCCTCCTCCTCCTCCTCCTCCTCCTCCTCCTCCTCCTCCTCCTCCTCCTCCTCCTCCTCCTCCTCCTCCTCCTCCTCCTCCTCCTCCTCCTCCTCCTCCTCCTCCTCCTCCTCTCCGTGTCTACCAACGCATGAAGCATAACGGAACCATACTCAGTTCATTGCCTTTTTTCTCTTTTTCTTTTCTCAAATTTCTTTTCTTTCTGAGCTTCTAACTGTCTTTATATTCTCATTCTCTCTCTCTCTCTCTCTCTCTCTCTCTCTCTCTCTCTCTCTCTCTCTCTCTCTCTCTCTCTCTCTCTCTCTCTCTCTCTCTCTCTCTCTCTCTCTCTCTCTCTCTCTCTCTCTCTCTCTCTCTCTCTCTCTCTCTCTCTCTCTCTCTCTCTCTCTCTCTCTCTCTCTCTCTCTCTCTCTCTCTCTCTCTCTCTCTCCGTTTTTATTTCTTGCTTCTTTGCCTGTACTTGTTTAGTTGTCTCTGGATATTTAGTCTTTTTTTACTGTGTGTATCTATTTGCTTGTTATTCTGTATCGGTTATTCTTTTCTTCTTCCTCCGTTCTTGATTTTCTTGGCATTATTTTTTCTCGTTGTTCTTGATTTTCCATTTCCTCACCCCCCCCCCCTTCTCTCTCTTTCTCTCCCTCCCTTCTTTCTCTTTTCTATCTGCTCTCTCATCTTTTTTTCTGTTCCTCACTTTCTGCCTCTCCCCTCTGCCTCTCATCTTTTGCCCTTTCTTCCATCTCGCAATTTCATCCTTTTCCCCTCTCTTTTTGTTCCCACTTTTCCCCCTTTCCCTTCCCTCCCCTTCTATCCCCAGTTTATATATATCTTTTTCACCTCCCGCTTCTCTTCCCTTCCCACTTTACTTTTCCTAAACCCCGTTTTTCCTTTCCCCTCTCACCCCATTTCCCTCCCCTTCTCCTCTCTCTCCTCATATTCCCCTCTCCCCATATTAACCCCTTTTCCACTCACCCCATCCTCGCCTTCCCCCCTCCTCCCCTCCTCCTCCTTCCCTTCACCTTCCCCTCCTCCTCCCCTTCCCCCATCCTCCCCTTCTCCTCCCTTCCCCCTTCTCCTCCCCTTCCCCTTCCCCTTCCCCTTCCCCCCTCCCCTTCCCCTTCTCCTCCCCTTCCCCCTTCCCCCTTCCCCCTTCCTCCCCTTCCCCCCCTCCCCTTCCATCACCAACAGCACAACGACAACCCGAGTGAAATAATCTCATACAATTTTCTAGCCTTTTAGGTGGCTAACAAACCCAGTCTGTTTCCCCTTGCATGATCTCCCCTCACCTCCTCGCCAGATGTTTTCCATGACTTGTGTATCTTCATTTTGTTTCGTCGCTGTTCTTCTTGTGGGCGTGTGGGCGTGTGGGTAGTGGTAAAGGGTGGGGGTAGGGGTACGTGTGGATGTTGGGATGGAGGGTGGGATACGTGTGTGTTTTCTTTTTTTCTTTTTTAATTATTTTGTTTTTTTCTTCTCTCTCGTTCTCTCTGTCTCTGTCTCTCTTTCTATGTCCCTATCTTTGTCTCTCTCTCTCTCTCTCTCTTTCTCTCTCTCTCTCTCTCTCTCTCTCTCTCTCTCTCTCTCTCTCTCTCTCTCTCTCTCTCTCTCTCTCTCTCTCTCTCTCTCTCTCTCTCTATGTCTCTCTCTCTCTCTCACTTTTTTTCTCTCACTCTCTCTCTTTCCCCTCCCTCTCCCTCCATCCGTCTCCTCTCACCCTCTCCCTCATCATTTTAATCTCCCCTTCTCCCCGTCTCCATAAAAGTCTCCCCCTCATCTAAAGACCCCCCCCCCCTCCCTCGTCCGCCCCCGCCCCCCACCACCACATTACGCGCTCCTGACGCCATCTTGACGCCAGCCCGTCGCCAGCTTTTCCCCTCACGGCCGCCCTCGTCGTGTTACACCCTCTTCGACGACGCCAGACTGGTGCCAGGACGGTCCTCATTTCCCGTTTTCTTCTGATTCTCCTCTTTGCTTCGTGGGCCTTCTCTTTCTTATCTTTCGTTTGGCTCTTATCCCCGTCTTCTCTCTTTTCGTCTCTTCCTTCTCTCTTCTTTTCTACCTCCCTTCTCGCTCTTCGTCTCTTCGTCTCCCTTCTCTTTTTCTTCACTTTCTTCGTTTCTTCTTCTCATTCCTCCTTCTTCTCTCTCTTCGTTTCTTCCTTTTTTATTCCTCCTTTCCTCTCTTATCCCTTCCTACTGCTCCTCCATCTCTTTCTTCTTACCATTCCTTCTACGTTCTTCTTCCGCCTCTTTCACCTCTGTCTCTTCCACTTCCATCATCATTTCTTCTTTTTCACCTTCTCCACGTATTCCCTCTCCCTTCCCACTTTTTCCTTCATGTATCTCCCTCTCTTCCTCTCTTCTCTCCCATCTTCTTCGTCTCTATCTTCCCCTCCTCTCCTTCATCCCCTATTTCTCCCCCTCTCTCCTTCACCGCCTCATTCCTCCCACCTACCCCTTTACACACCCCTTTCCCTCTCCTTTCTCTTTCTTCTTCCTTCCCTCCCCTTCCACCCGTCCTACCCTCCCTCTCTCCCCTTCCTAACCTCCCCTTCCACCCTTCCTCCCTTCCCTTCCACTCTCTTTTCATCATTCCTCTCCTCCCCTCCCCTCTCCTTCCCTTCCACCCTCCCTTCCTCTCCATTCTCCCTCCTCCCCTACACCCTCCCTCCTCCCCTCCCCCACCCCCTCCCCCTCCTCCTCCCCCTTCAGCGCGCGTGACAGTTTGTGACATAATGCACCATAGACGTCGAGGGGAGCGGCTGCCAGATTCGGACGCGTGGCGCTCGGCTTTTGTTTCGACGCCGAACGAAAGGCCGCTCGGACGTCACTCACCCCCCACCCCCCACCCCCCACCCCCCCCCCCACCGCTCCCTACAGGTGTCGATAAAGAGGGGGGGGGGAAGTGAGAGAGTTAGGGGAAGGGGAGATAAAGAGGTGGGAAGGAAAAGGGGAGGAAGGTAGAAAGGAGAGAGAGTAGGATGAGTGGAGGGAGAGAGGGAGGGAGGGAGGGAGGGAAGGAGAGAGAGTGGGATGAGTGGAAGGAGGGAAGGAGGGGTGGGAAGGAAGGCAGGAGGGAAGGAGGGAGTTAGGGAAGAAAAAAGAAAAAGAGAAAGAGAAGTGTAAAAGAGTTATTTTTCCCAAAACAAAGAAAAAAAAAGGAAAGAAGAAGAAGAAGAAGAAAAAAAAAATACGATCAAACTCTCGCTCTCCTTCTCCCTTCGTTTGAATAATTGATTTATTCCGAATAGCAATAATAACACCTTCCCGCGTCCGCCTTTCAGTATCAACCGGACTCGGCGCTCGGTCGGTCGCCCCAGATCGGACACTCGGACACGCTGCTCTCGCCATGCTTTCCCTCTCTGTCTGTCTGTCATCTCTCTCTCTCTCTCTGTCTGTCATCTCTCTCTCTCTCTGTCTGTCATCTCTCTCTCTCTCTCTCTCACGTTTTCCCTCTCTGTCTGTCATCTCTCTCTCTCTCTCTCTGTCCTCTCTCTCTATCTCTCTCATGCTTTCCCTCTCTGTCTGTCTGTCATCCCTCTCTCTGTCCTTTTCTCTCTCTCTCTCTCTCTCCTCCTCCTCATCTTCCATCTCCTCCTCCTCCTCCTCCTCCTCCTCCTCTTCCTCCACCTCCTCCTCCACTTCCTCTTCCTCCTTCGACGCGCGTATGAAGTGTGGCCGAGACCCTCCACATTTTATGAGCTCCATTTCCCGAGAACATTTGCTTTTATTGCTTGTGGGTGGGGGAGGGGGAGGGGGAGAAGGGAGGAGGGGAGGAGAGGCTGCGGCGAGAAAGAGGCAAGGGGAAGGGGGGTAGGGGGGTAGGGGGGAGGGGCTTCCTCCCTTTGCTTGCGTTCCTTGGTGGGTATGGGTGGGTATGAGTAGGTTTGGGTGGGTTGGCCGGATGTTCGGGTGATGGGGGGGGGGGGGTTGTATGGTTGAGCGGGTCTTTGGATGGTTCGGTTACTTGGTTGATTGTTGATTGCTTGGATGGTCTTTGGACGGGTGGGTGGGTGGGTGGGTGGGTGGGTGAGTTGGTTGTTCGTAGGTTGGTTGTTTGGTTAGTGGTTGCTTGAGTATCTGGATGCTTCGTCTTTCCTTTTTTTTTTTACTTTCTCCTTTTCTTGGTTTCTACTTTAACTCTCTCGAATTAAAAAAAGAAAAAAGAAAAAAAGAAAACAAAATAAAATAGAAGAAGGAAAAGATTAAAAATGAATAAATAAGCAAAGATAGGATACAATGAGAGAAGTAATAAATAAGAAAAAGAAAGAATGATTAAAAAAAAAATACCACAAGAAGAGAAGAAGATAAATCAAAAAGAAAAAAAAAAGAGATGAAAAATGAGAAAAAAAAATGAAAAGAAAGAGATGAGAGAAGAGAGAGAGAGAGAGAGAGAGAGAGAGAGAGAGAGAGAGAGAGAGAGAGAGAGAGAGAGAGAGAGAGAGAGAGAGAAATGGAACAAGTGAAAATATACAATAAAAACGTAGAATAAATGATGAGAAAAAATATGTAGAGATTGATCTGACATATTCCAGGGTAATAGTGAATGGAAAAAAAAGGTTTTGAATAGATCATCTTTATTGCAAAAGCAAACTGGAATCACAAACATGTCTTATCTCTTAACGGAAGGGGAGGGGAGAGGGAAGGGGAGAGGGGAAGGAGAGGGGGAGGGAGGGGGAAGGAGAGAAGGGAAGGGGGAGAGGGAAGGGGGGGGAGAAACGAAAGTGGATTGGGAGAGGAAGGGGAGGGGAAGGGGGGGAAAGGGGGAGGAGAGGGAGGAGGAAACGAAGTGGATTGGGAGAGAGGAAGGGGAGAGGGGAAGGGGAGAGGGGAAGGGGAGAGAGGGAGGGGAGAGGGGAAGGAGAGAAGGGAAGGGGAAGGGGAGAAACGAAGGGGAAGGGGAGAGCGGAAGGAGAGAAGGGAAGGGGAGAAACGAAGGGGAAGGAGAGAGGGGAAGGGAAGAGGGGAAAGGGAGAAACAAAGTGGGAAGGGGAGAACGGAAGGAGAAAGGGGAAGGGGAGAGGGGAAGGGGAGAGCGGAAGGGGAGAAGGGAAGGGGAGAAACAAAGGGGAAGGGGAGAAACGAAGGGAAGGGGAGAGGGGAAAGAGGAAGGGGAATACGGAGAAAGAGGGGGAGGGATAGGGAGAAAGGGAAGAGAAAGGGAGAGAGATCGAGTGAGAATAGGGGGGAGGGAGGATGAAAGGGGATGGTGGAGGAAGGGAGGAAGGGGGAGGTGGAGGTGGAGGGAAGGAAGAGAGAGAGGAGGATGAGAGGAGGAATGGAGAAAGGGGGAGAGGGAGGGAGGAAGGGAGAGAAGGAGAGAGATTGAAGTAGAAAAGGAAAATTAGAGAGAGAGAGAGAGAGAGAGAGAGAGAGAGAGAGAGAGAGAGAGAGAGAGAGAGAGAGAGAGAGAGAGAGAGAGAGAGAGAGAGAGAGAGAGAGAGAGAGAGAGAAGGGAAGTAGGAGAAAGGAGGAAAAGATCGAGGGAAGAGACGGGAGAAAAGGAAATAGCAAATAAAATAAAGAAAGTAAACTAAACGAGAAAGAGGAAGGAGGAGAAAGGAAGAGAACGATATGGGTTCTCATCCCAAACAAATAAAACGAACAACAAAAACGCATAAACACAACCACCCTAACACAACCATAAAACATTCACGTAATAGGAAAGTGCATTATAGGAACACAATCCTCGACACAATGGCAACCGAAGCGGATAAAATCGTACAGAAAAAAAAGAAAAAAAAAGAAAAAAATATATATGTATATACATATATATATAATCCATATGGAATTGCAAATGTAAATATATGATGCAGGAGAGGAAAGGGGATAGGGAAAAGGGGAGGGTGAGGAAGGGAAGAGGGGAAGAGCAAGGGGTGGGTGTAATTAGTGATGATAAAAATAATAATGCTGAAAATAATAATGATAATGATATTAATAATAATAATAATGATAATAATAGTAACAACTACAATGAGAGTGATAAAAATAATAACAACAATAATAATAACAATAATAATGATAACAATGATAATATAATGCTAATACTAATAATGATAATGACTATCATAGCAATAACGAAAATAATAAAAATGATGATGCCAAACCAACGACAACAAAAAACAACAATATCAATAATAATAATAATAATAATATTGATACTACTAGCAATAAAAGTAATAAATACAACAACAACAAGAAGAACAATAACAAAAATAATAACAGGTAAAAAAAATAAAAGATTAAAAGGAAGAGTAAACAGAAAAAAATATAACAATTTACGAAGGATTAATTTTAAGGAGAGTAAAATCTTACCAGAAAATGTGTTCCGTTGCAAGAGAGATCAGAGAAGGGGAGGGGGGAGGGGGGAGGGGGAGGGGGGGAGAGGGAGAGGAAGGAAAGGGAAGGGAAGGGAGAGAGGGAGGAGAAATGAGAGGTAAGTTTATGGAGGGAGGAGACGGGAAGAGGGAAGAGTGAGAGTGAAAGAGTGAGTGAGAGAGAGAAAGAGAAAGAGAGAGAGAGAGAGAGAGAGAGAGAGTTAGAGAGAGTTAGAGAGAAAGAGAGAGAGAAAAAGAGAAAAAGTTAGAAAGAGTTAGAGAGAAAGAGAAAAAAGTTAGAGAGAGTTAGAGAGAGAGAGAGAGAGAGAGAGAGAGAGAGAGACCCAACATCGAAATCACCCCCCCCCCCCACCCAACCCCTACATCTCCAACAAAGTGAAAACAACTTTTCCCTAGGGGCAATATAAATCCCTCTCCATCCACCACTGCTTTCACACCCCCTCCTCTCCCTCTCCGTCCCCCCCCACCCACTCCTCTCACAGCATTCTCCACCATCTCTTCCTCTCCCTCTCCATCTTCTTTTCCCTTCATCCCTATCCTCTCTCTCTCTCTCTCTCTTCCCCTCTATCTTCTTTTCCCCTCCCCCTCAATCTCCCTCTCCCCCTTTTCCGCCCCCTCCCCTCTACTCTTCTTCCCTCTTCCACCTCCCTCCTACCTCATCATCCTCCCCTCCCCCCTCTCCTCCTCTTCCACCTTCCTCCTACCTCCTCATCCTCCCCTCCCCTCTCCTCCTCTTCCACCTCCCTCCTACCTCCTCATCCTCCCCTCCCCTCTCCTCCTCTTCCACCTCCCTCCTACCTCCTCATCCTCCCCTCCCCTCTCCTCCTCTTCCACCTCCCTCCTACCTCCTCATTCTCCCTTCCCCTCTCCTCCTCTTCCACTTCCCTCCTACCTCCTCATCCTCCCCTCCCCTCTCCTCCTCTTCCACCTCCCTCCTACCTCCTCATCCTCCCCTCCCCTCTCCTCCTCTTCCACCTCCCTCCTACCTCCTCATCCTCCCCTCCCCTCTCCTCCTCTTCCACCTCCCTCCTACCTCCTCATCCTCCCCTCCCCTCTCCTCCTCTTCCACCTCCCTCCTACCTCCTCATCCTCCCCTCCCCTCTCCTCCTCTTCCACCTCCCTCCTACCTCCTCATCCCCCCTCCCCCTCTTCCTCTACCCCTTCCCTCTACTCTCCCCTCCCCCCTCTCCTCCTCTTCCTCTCCCCCTTCCCTCTACTCTCCCCCCTCCCCCCACCCCGTGAGATGCAAGACTGAGCACACGAGGTCGGGAGATGACAGCTTCCCTCGCAGCATCGCCCGGGAGATGCTTCTCTCCCGTGGGCGCGTCTTCGTTCTCGTCTGACGTCTTCTGAAACCTTCGTGGATTTATTTTTATCTTTATTTTATTTCATTTTTTATTATTATTATTATTATTATTATTTTTTTTTTTTTGAGGGAGTGAAGGCGGGGTGTGTGGTGTATGTCACTCTTTATTCTTTAATTCGTTTTTCTTTCGCTGTCTCTCTCTCTCTCTCTGTCTGTCTTCTGATCTCTCTCTCACTCTCTCTCTCTCTCTCTCTCTCTCTCTCTCTCTCTCTCTCTCTCTCTCTCTCTCTCTCTCTCTCTCTCTCTCTCTCTCTCTCTCTCTCTCTCTCTCTCTCCCTCTCTCTCTCCCCCTCTCCCTCACCCTCACCCTCACCCTCTCCCTCTATCTCTCTTTCTCCCCCCTCCCCAAACCCTCTCTCTTTCTCTCTCTCTCTCTCTCTCCCTCTCTCTCTCTCTCTCTCTCTCTCTCTCTCTCTCTCTCTCTCTCTCCCTCTCCCTCTCCATCTCCCTCTCTCTCACTTCTCTCTCTTTCTCTCCCCCCCCCTCCCTAAACCCTCTCTCTTTCTCTCTCCCTCTCCCTCTCTCTCTCTCTCATTACCTTCTAGTTTATGCCCGAGTTGCAACATAAATTTTGGTTTTCGATATTCCCCGCCATATATCATCATTGCGCTCCCACACTCTCCTCCTCATTTTCATCTTTCTTCATCTTCGCTGTTAGAGTCAACTATCAGAATCATTATAATGCTATCAGCCGTTTCGTAAGTATGGTCACTTTAATAATATTCAATTTCCTCCTTTTAGGCTCTTTCTTGTATCAATTTCTCATCATTGTTATCATTATTTGCATCATTGAATCAATAGTATAAATAATGACGATAGGATTTTTTTTTTTTTTTTTTTTTGGAAAGAGCTTATGTACTAAATCAAGTAAAAATCCTCCCATAATGATGTTTCAAAAGGAAGGAGAGGAGGAGGAGGAGGAGGAGGAGGAGGTGGAGTAGGTGGAAGAGGAGGAGGAAGGAGATGAAGAAGGAGGAGGAAGAAGGAGGAGGAGGAGGTGGAGGAGGAGGAGAAGATGGAGGAAAAGGAGGAGGAGGAGGAGGGGGGGGTAGGAGGAGGAGTAGGTGGAAGAGGAGGAGGAAGGAGATGAAGAAGGAGGAGGAGGAGGTAAAGAAGGAGGAGGAGGTGGAGGAGGTGGAGAAGAAGGAGGAGAAGGAGGAGGAGAAGGAGGGGGGGATAGGAGGAGGTGGAGGGGAGGAGGAAGAAGAGGAGGAAGAGGAAGACAAAGGAGATGAAGAAGGAGGAGGAGGTGGTAAAAAAGGAGGAGGAGGAGGAGGAGGAGGAGGAGGAGGAGGAGGAGGAGGAGGAGGAGGAGAAGGAGGAGGAGAAGGAGGAGAAGGAGGAGGAGGAGGAGGAGGAGGAGGAGGAGGAGGAGGAAGAAGAAGAGGAGGAGGAATAGGGAGAGGAAGAGGGGGAGGAGGAATAGGGAGAGGAATAGGGGGAGGAGGT
>BOPN01001300.1:232500-237500 GCA_017312705.2 Penaeus japonicus
TAGCTTAGAGACACACAACAGACGTATGAAAGGTGGGGGAGGAGGTAATGGGGTTCAGGCCCAGGCAACCAGGGGGGAAATTGCGGCGAGGGGAGGAGCAGAGTGCGCGGGGCTAAATTGAAATCGCAAAATTGGCACGAAACCTTTTTCTCCCTATCCCACGCACTAAAAAGGGGGGGCACTTTAATGCCAAGTCGCTGAGGTCAGTGATAATCAAGTACCCATCACAAGTACCATTCCTCGGCATTTTATGGAACGAGAGCACTAACCGTAGCGGGTTTTACGCGCGTAGTAAACCCGTGTGAAGGTAGTATAACCCCGCGCTCCCTTGAGCATGACGAAAGTAAAGTACAAGCTCTTGATCTCTGCACTTCATGGCACGGGAGGAAACGCGGGGCTTAATTATGTCATCAAGACGCGAGAAAGCGGGTTAGTCACGTCGTTCGTGTTCTCAAAATAAAGCCCCTTTTTTGAAGAGAAAGAGAGGGGGAGAGAAAGAAAACGTTCAGCATAAAATGTAAACAACAATAAAGTCGAACGAACGGAGCGCGCTGACTGGTCGGGTGAGTGATGGGATTGGCCAATCAGAGCGCGCCACGGCTGGAGGGTGACCCGCTGCCAACCGCCATTGAGAATGAATGGAGCTGCCTTTGTCTGCTTCCTGGGTGGGGGGGTAAGGGGGGGGGAGGTAAGGAGAGTGTGGTGGCAAAGAAGAAGGAGAAGGAAGAAGGAGGGAGAGAAAAAAGTGTTCGGGGTAAAAGAAAGATAGATGAAGAGGATGAGAAGAAGGCGAAAGAGGGAGAGAGAGGAGGAAGACGACAAACAGGAAAGGGAAAGGAAGATCATAATATAAAAAAGAAGGATAAAGATAAGGAAGACGAGCTGGTAGCGGCGGGGAAAGCAAAGAGTAGAAGGAGAATTACAAGGTAGAAGGAGAATTACAAGTAAAGATGAAGAGAAAAACGAACTAAGAAGTACAAGAGAAAAGAGTCGCAGTGAAAGAAGAAATTGAGAAATGAGTCAGAAAGGGAAGGAGAGGGGAGTGAAAGGGAAGAGTAGACTGAGTGATATAAATAGAACGGATGACAGGTAGACTGACAGACAGACACAATTAGATCCGCACAAAGGCAAAAGGTATGACAAAAACGACAAGAGGGAAGACAGAGGGAGACGGATGGTAACTGATGAGGGAAGGAGAGAGGGAGGGAGGGAGGGAGGGAAGGATTTAGGGAGGAAAGGAGAGAGATAGAGATAGATAGATAAATAGATAGGTATGTGGATATATAGATAGATAGAGAATCAGATAGAATGAGAAAGAAAAGAGAGACAAAACAGACACACAGACAGACACAGAAGAGAGAGAGAATAAAGAAAGACACAATAAGAGGGAAAAAATATATAGAAAAAAATATATAACCCCATATTCTACCTCCTTGAAAAATAAAATAACGACCCCTCCACATAACAGAACAAACACTCAAAATAAACAAACAAAATAAAAAGCCCCCCTCCCCCCCTCCCCCCATGTAACCAGTTCAACGAGGACCCCCGAGCGCCAACGGCCGCGATGACCAGCAAATATATATATATATACATATATATATATATATATATATATATATACATATATATATATATATATATATATATATATATATATATATATATATATATATATATATATATATATATATATATATATATATATATATATATCAACACACACACATACAAACATAATTATACGAATATATACATCCAGGAATTACACACTTAAAAACACAAAGACACCTTTTCTTAAACATATCTCAATGAAAATTCTTCAAGTCCCACTCGACAAAAAGATCCCGAGAAAGCGATTCCTTCCAAGTCTCAGAGTCTTGCTACTCAATTCGCAACAGCAGCTCGCAACTCGCCACTCGGACTCTACTCGCGGATCTATCATAAGCCGAAGGTTCTAGCGTCCTTCCTCTCCTCCTCCTCTTTCTTCTTCTTTTTCTTCTTCTTCTTTTTCTCCTTCTCCTTCTCCTTCTTCTTCCTCCTCCTCCTCTTCTTCTTCTTCTTCTTCTTCTTCTTCTTCTTCTTCTTCTTCTTCTTCTTCTTCTTCTTCTTCTTCTTCTTCTTCTTCTTCTTCTTCTTCTTCTTCTTCTTCTTCTTCTTCTTCTTCTTCTTCTTCTTCTTCTTCTTCTTCTTCTTCTTCTTCTTCTTCTTCTTCTTCTTCTTCTTCTTCTTCTTCTTCTTCTTCTTCTTCTTCTTCTTCTTCTTCTTCTTCTTCTTCTTCTTCTTCTTCTTCTTCTTCTTCTTCTTCTTCTTCTTCTTCTTCTTCTTCTTCTTCTTCTTCTTCTTCTTCTTCTTCTTCTTCTTCTTCTTCTTCTTCTTCTTCTTCTTCTTCTTCTTCTTCTTCTTCTTCTTCTTCTTCTTCTTCTTCTTCTTCTTCTTCTTCTTCTTCTTCTTCTTCTTCTTCTTCTTCTTCTTCTTCTTCTTCTTCTTCTTCTTCTTCTTCTTCTTCTTCTTCTTCTTCTTCTTCTTCTTCTTCTTCTTCTTCTTCTTCTTCTTCTTCTTCTTCTTCTTCTTCTTCTTCTTCTTCTTCTTCTTCTTCTTCTTCTTCTTCTTCTTCTTCTTCTTCTTCTTCTTCTTCTTCTTCTTCTTCTTCTTCTTCTTCTTCTTCTTCTTCTTCTTCTTCTTCTTCTTCTTCTTCTTCTTCTTCTTCTTCTTCTTCTTCTTCTTCTTCTTCTTCTTCTTCTTCTTCTTCTTCTTCTTCTTCTTCTTCTTCTTCTTCTTCTTCTTCTTCTTCTTCTTCTTCTTCTTCTTCTTCTTCTTCTTCTTCTTCTTCTTCTTCTTCTTCTTCTTCTTCTTCTTCTTCTTCTTCTTCTTCTTCTTCTTCTTCTTCTTCTTCTTCTTCTTCTTCTTCTTCTTCTTCTTCTTCTTCTTCTTCTTCTTCTTCTTCTTCTTCTTCTTCTTCTTCTTCTTCTTCTTCTTCTTCTTCTTCTTCTTCTTCTTCTTCTTCTTCTTCTTCTTCTTCTTCTTCTTCTTCTTCTTCTTCTTCTTCTTCTTCTTCTTCTTCTTCTTCTTCTTCTTCTTCTTCTTCTTCTTCTTCTTCTTCTTCTTCTTCTTCTTCTTCTTCTTCTTCTTCTTCTTCTTCTTCTTCTTCTTCTTCTTCTTCTTCTTCTTCTTCTTCTTCTTCTTCTTCTTCTTCTTCTTCTTCTTCTTCTTCTTCTTCTTCTTCTTCTTCTTCTTCTTCTTCTTCTTCTTCTTCTTCTTCTTCTTCTTCTTCTTCTTCTTCTTCTTCTTCTTCTTCTTCTTCTTCTTCTTCTTCTTCTTCTTCTTCTTCTTCTTCTTCTTCTTCTTCTTCTTCTTCTTCTTCTTCTTCTTCTTCTTCTTCTTCTTCTTCTTCTTCTTCTTCTTCTTCTTCTTCTTCTTCTTCTTCTTCTTCTTCTTCTTCTTCTTCTTCTTCTTCTTCTTCTTCTTCTTCTTCTTCTTCTTCTTCTTCTTCTTCTTCTTCTTCTTCTTCTTCTTCTTCTTCTTCTTCTTCTTCTTCTTCTTCTTCTTCTTCTTCTTCTTCTTCTTCTTCTTCTTCTTCTTCTTCTTCTTCTTCTTCTTCTTCTTCTTCTTCTTCTTCTTCTTCTTCTTCTTCTTCTTCTTCTTCTTCTTCTTCTTCTTCTTCTTCTTCTTCTTCTTCTTCTTCTTCTTCTTCTTCTTCTTCTTCTTCTTCTTCTTCTTCTTCTTCTTCTTCTTCTTCTTCTTCTTCTTCTTCTTCTTCTTCTTCTTCTTCTTCTTCTTCTTCTTCTTCTTCTTCTTCTTCTTCTTCTTCTTCTTCTTCTTCTTCTTCTTCTTCTTCTTCTTCTTCTTCTTCTTCTTCTTCTTCTTCTTCTTCTTCTTCTTCTTCTTCTTCTTCTTCTTCTTCTTCTTCTTCTTCTTCTTCTTCTTCTTCTTCTTCTTCTTCTTCTTCTTTTCCTTCTCCTCTCCCCTCCCCTTTCCCTTCCCCTCCCCTTCCCTTCCCTTCCCTCTCTTCCTTCCTTCCTTTCCCTCTTCCTTCCTTTCCCCTTCCCCTCTTCCCCTTTTTCCTTCCTCTTCCCCTTCTCCTTCCCCTTCCTTACGTCATCTCGCGTCCCTCCCTTAAAACACGTTATAGAGTCAACCAGTCAGTCATCAGTGAGTAAGACATTCCAAGGGATTAATTCTTGTGCGTGCTATAAGGTGACCGTAGGTACTTTCTTCGCGTGTCGACGTAACGGTATAATAATAATAAAAAAAAAGTGAAAAAAGGGGGGGAAGAAAAAATACATTTATCGTAGGTTTAATTCGCGTCTCGTGAGGCAGCGAGTGACGTCAAGGAGGAGTGGGGAAGGGAGGGGGTAGAGGAGAGGGAGAGGGAGAGGGAAAGAAGGAAGGAGGGAGGGATGGATGGAGAGAGAGGAGATGGAGAGCGAAGGGAGGAAGGGAGGGAGAGAGGAAAAAGGGAAGGAAAGGGGAGTTGAAAAGAGAAAGAGATAGAGAAGATAGATAGAGATATATAGAGAGATAGAGAAAGATAGAGATAGATAGATTGAGAGAGAGAGAAACAGAGAGAAAGAGAGAGAGAGAGAGAGAGAGAGAGAGAGAGAGAGAGAGAGAGAGAGAGAGAGAGAGAGAGAGAGAGAGAGAGAGAGAGAGAGAGAGAGAGAGAGAGAGAGAGAGAGAGGGCCTTCTGACATTGACAAATATATTGAGACAAGAGAAACGAACAGACACAAAGAAAAAAAAAAAAGATAAAAAAAAAACGCAAAACGAGAGAAAAAATAAAATGGGAAAAAATGAGAAAATAAAACTGGAGCAGATAGCGAAAGCAAAAAAAAAGAAAAGAAAACATTTATAAACAGCCCACAGAGACAGCCAGACATAAACAAACAAGGAGAGAAAGGAAATAAAAAAATAAGATAGAGAGAAAAAAGAAAAAGAAAAAAAAAGAGGAAATAAAATATCAAGTGAAAAAACAAAAACAAAAACAAAAAAACAACAAC
>BOPN01001300.1:255000-262500 GCA_017312705.2 Penaeus japonicus
GAGAGAGAGAGAGAGAGAGAGAGAGGAAGAGAGAGAGAGAGAGAGAGAGAGAGAGAGAGAGAGAGAGAGAGAGAGAGAGAGAGAGAGAGAGAGAGAGAGAGAGAGAGAGAGAGAGAGAGAGAGAGAGAGAGAGAGAGAGAGAGAGAGAGAGAGAGAGAGAGAGAGAGAGAGAGAGAGAGAGAGAAAGAGGAAGAGAGAGAGAGAGAGAGAGAGAGAGAGAGAGAGAGAGAGAGAGAGAGAGAGAGAGAGAGAGAGAGAGAGAGAGAGAGAGAGAGAGAGAGAGAGAGAGAGAGAGAGAGAGAGAGAGAGAGAGAGAGAGAGAGAAAGAGGAAGAGAGAGAGAGAGAGAGAGAGAGAGAGAGAGAGAGAGAGAGAGAGAGAGAGAGAGAGAGAGAGAGAGAGAGAGAGAGAGAGAGAGAGAGAGAGAGAGAATGAAGAGAGGAAGAGAAAAAGAAGTAAAAGAAAAATAAATAATAATAATAAAAGACAAGGGAGAAGAAGAAGACGAGAGGAAATACGAAAGAGGAAGAAGAGAAAAGAGGGGACTGAGATAGAGGAAGAAAAGAAAGAAACAACAGGAAGATGAAAGAGGAGACAGACAAGAGAAAGATATGATAGGAGGAAGGGAAGGGGGGAGGAAAAGGGGAAGTTGGAGGGGGAGGGGAGGGGAAAGGGGAGGGGAAGGGGAGGAGGAGAAGAAAGGGGGAGGGGAATGGGGAAGGGGAGGAGTAGGAGAAGGAGAGTGAAAGCGGAAGATTAATAGAAAGGGAAAAGGAAGGGGAAGGGGAAGGGGAAGAGAAAGGGAAGGGGAAGGGGAAGGGGGAGGGGAAGGAGAAGGGGAAGGGGAAGTGTGAGGAGAAGGGGAAGGGGAAGGGGAAGGGGAAGGGGAAGGGGGAGTGTGAGGAGAAGGGGAAGGGGAAGGGGAAGGGGAAGGGGAAGGGGAAGAGAAGGAGAAGAGGAGAAAGGGGGAGTTGGGGGGGGGGGGGATAACACCGGGCTGGCGCTTCGGTAAACGAATTTCCCGCTAGATTATACCTCCATGAATATTACATTACTCCTGCTGATTGTTCCATACACTCCTCACAAATGGTCTAATGACCTTATCAAGCTCCCTGGGATGGGGGGAAGGGGTTGAGGGGAGGGATGGGGGATGAGGGGAGGGATGGGGGATGGGGTTGAGGGGAGGGATGGGGGATGAAGGGAGGGATGGGGGATGAGGGGAGGGATAAGGGTTGAGGGGAGGGATGGGGTTGAGGGGAGGGATGGGGGATGAGGGGAGGGATGGGGGATGACGGGAGGATGGGAGGGATGGGGAGGGGAAAGGGTGATGGATGGGAAGGAGAGAGGGAGGGTGGAGGGCGAATCGGGTGATGGGGTGTAAGAATATTCCAACGGCAAAGAGTTGAGGTCATTGGCATGGGGAGGGGAAAGGTTGATTAGATAAAGAGGATGGGGGAAAGAACACATGAAGAGAGAGAATTTTCGTTAGTAATACAGTGAGAGGAAAGAGAAGAAAAAGAAGACGATAATAAGGAAAAGAAAGAAAAGAAACCCACCGTCAAAGACATAAAAAAATAAAAATGCTAAAAAATAAAAATTGAGACGGAAAAATAAAACAATCAAGCAAACAAAAAAAATATGATACAAAAAAATTCCCTTAAAAAACGAAAAAACGAAAAATACGAAAAAACGAAAAAAATAAATAAATAAAAAAACGAAAAATAAAAAAAACAAAAAACGAAAAAAACGAAAAAAAACAATAAATATATAAAAAAGAAAAAACGAAAAAAAAACGAATAACTAAAGAAAACGAAAAAAACGAAAAAAAAAAGAAAGAAAGAAGAAAGAAAGAAAAAAAAACGAAAAACGAGAAACAGTCCCAGGAGGCAGAGGAAGCGTCCCGCAAGGAAGATCGAATCCAGGAAGCGAAAGACAGCGTAAACATCATCAAGCAGGGCGTGATGCGGCGCGGTTGCCTCACGCCCACTTACGTATTCCTTGCAAGGGGCGCCTCGTGCATGGCAATCTCGCGATCAACAGACTTATTAATATTTTCATTACCCTCCCCCCCCCTTTCCCTCTTAGCTTTCCCTTCTCTTCTCTATTTCATCATTTTGTTGCTGTTATTGTTATCCCGGTTTATTATTTTTGTTGTCACCATCGTCATTTTATTATTATAATCATTATTATCATTACTACTATTATTATTATTACTATTATCATTATCATCGTTATTATTATCATTATAATTATCATCATCATCTTTATTATAATAGTCCTTATTATCATCATTATTGTTACTACTATCATTATCATTACAATCATCCTGACCATTATCGTTTTTATTGTTATAAGTATAATCTTTATTATTGTCGTCATCATCATCATAATATATATCATCATTATCAATAATATTACTTTCATCATCATCAATATCATCACCAACATTATTCATTATCATTACCATCAGCATCATTAGAAAGACACACACACAAAAAATAATAAATAAAAAAAATAATCTCATAAATTAGAATGAGATTGAGGTGTGCCTCCATCCATCTCCCCTCCCCCCCCTCCTCTCGTCCCACCTTCATCCCTGCCACCCCTCCCTACCCTGGCCCTCCTCACCCTCATCCCCTCTACTTCCCCTCCCCTTATCCCCCCTCATCCCCATCCTCATCCCCCCTCCCCTCACCCCACCTACTTCCCCTCATCCCCCTCCCCTCCCCTCACCCCACCTACTTCCCCTCATCCCCCTCCCCTCCCCTCACCCCACCTACTTCCCCTCATCCCCATCCCCCCTCCCCCCTCACCCCCCTACTTCCCCTCCCCTTATCCCCCCTCATCCCCATCCCCATCCCCCCTCCCCTCACGCCACCTACTTCCCCTCATCCCCATCCCCATCCCCCATCCCCTCACCCCCCTACTTCCCCTCACCCCCCCTACTTCCCCTCACCCCCTCACATCCGCCTGAGGGGAAGGACCCGCCTAAACGATTTCGAGATTCTGTTATGGTTGGTAATGACTTTGTGGATGAGGCTGTGGTCCGTCTGAGGGGATGGAGCGAGAGAGAGAGAGCGAGAGCGAGAGCAAGAGAGAGCGAGAGAGAGAGAGAGAGAGAGAGAGAGAGAGAGAGAGAGAGAGAGAGAGAGAGAGAGAGAGAGAGAGAGAGAGAGAGAGAGAGAGAGAGAGAATAAGTAGGCGAGAAAGAGAATAAGAGAGAATAAGAGAGAGGAAGAGAGAGAGAGAGAGAGAGGAAGAGAGAGAGAGAGAGAGAGAGAGAGAGAGAGAGAGAGAGAGAGAGAGAGAGAGAGAGAGAGAGAGAGAGAGAGAGAGAATAAGAGAAACAATAAGAGAAAGAGAGAGAGAGAGAGAGAGAGAGAGAGAGAGAGAGAGAGAGAGAGAGAGAGAGAGAGAGAGAGAGAGAGAGAGAGAGAGAGAGAGAGAGAGAGAGAGAGAGAGAGAGAGAGAGAAAGAGAGACAGAGAGAGAATAAGATAAAGAGAGAGAGAGAGAGAACTAGATCAGAAAGAAAGACATAAAACTAGATTAGAAAGAGAGGAAGAGAGAGAGAAAACTAAAAACAGAGAAAGAGAGAGACACACACAACGAAAGCAGAAAGAGAGAAAGAGAGAGAGAAAGAGAGATATGAGAGCAGTTATCCGAGGGAACAGAAGAGAAGCAAAGAGTGAGGGGAAATACACCAACCGACATCTGACGAGGGAATTTCTGTGTTATTCAGAGAGGGAAGCTGATGTTATCTTTCGGAGAGCGTTATCTGAGGGGAAACACACTCTTATCTAAGGGGGGGGGGGCGATGGAGTGTGAGGGTGATTGGTATGGTGTAAAGGAGGGAAATGAGAGGGGAGAAGACCTGTCAATATGTTAATTTTTGAAATGAGAGAGGGAAAGTGATGCAAGAATCTGACGTTAAAAAAATATATACAGATACCGATTACAGGTAAAACAATGTGTATTTATGTATCAATAAATAAATGATTATATATATATATATATATATATATATATATATATATATATATATATATATATATATATATATATGTACATATATATATATATATATATATATATACATATATATATATATATATATATATATATATATATATATATATATATATATACATATACATACATACACACACACACACACACACACACACACACACACACACACACACACACACACACACACACACACATATATATATATATATATATATATATATATATATATATATATATATATATGTATATATGTATATATGTATATATATATATATATATATATATATATATATATATATATATATATATATATATTATATATGTATATATATATATATATATATATATATATATATATATATATATATATATATATATATATATATATGTATGTATATATATATATACGTATATATATATGTATATATATATATATATATATATATATATATATATATATATATATATATATATATATATATATATATATATATATATATATATATATATATATACATATATACATACAGCGAAAACTATCCCAATAAAGGGACGGACGAGAAGAGTGAGAGACAAGAACTGAAGTGGATTTCTCAGAGATTGCATAATGCGGGCGGCGCGATGTGTTGGCTCAGCCATGCCGACCACCTGTTTCCTCTCTCTCTCTCTCTCTCTCTCTCTCTCTCTCTCTCTCTCTCACTCTCCCCCTCTCTCCCTTCCCCCCCTCCACCCCTCCCCTCTCTCTCTCTCTTTCTCTCGCTAAGATCAGAGTGAGGATAACCTAAGTTACCTCACCCTTGTAAGTAACCACTTGTCTCAATAAACTTGTCAAAGTCAAAGTTTGAGCGTCACTTACAATACGATCCCCTCCGCCATTATCCTTATCAGTACCGGTAATAATATCCTTCGGTTTGACCACGATCATCATCAATATTCTAACCCATCATCTTTTTCCTCTTCTTGCTCCTCCTCTTCCTATTGCTCTCCTCCTCCTCTTCTTCTTCTTCTTCCTCCTCCTCGTCTTCCCCCTCTTCTTCTTTTTCTTCTTCTTCTTTTTCCTCCTCATTCTCCTCCTCCTCCTGCTACTGCTCCTGCTCCTCCTCCTCCTCCTCCTCCTCCTCCTCCTCCTCCTCCTCCTCCTCCTCCTCCTCCTCCTCCTCCTCCTCCTCCTCCTCCTCCTCCTCCTCCTGCTCCTCCTCTTCCTCCTCCCACTCTTCCTCCTCCTCCTCCCCTTCATCCTCCTCCTCTTCCTCCTCCTCCCCCCTCTTTCCCATTCCGGCCCTTATCCTTCGAAAAGAATTCCCTTTCTTGAAAATTCCTCTGCGTCCTCTTTCTATGCAACCCTCTCTCTCCCCTTTACACAAGATTTCTCCCCTCTGCCTACCCTCCTCTCTCTCTCTCTCTCTCTCTCTCTCTCTCTCTCTCTCTCTCTCTCTCTCTCTCTCTCTCTCCCTCTCCCTCGCCCTCTCCTTCTCCCCCTCACTCCCTCTCTCTTTCTCCTTCTCTCTCTCTCCCTCTCTCTCTCTCTCTCTCTCTCTCTCCCTTCTCTCTCTCTCTCTCTCTCTCTCTCTCTCTCTTTCCCTCTCCCCCTCCCTCCCTCTCCCTCCCTCCCTCCCCCCCCTCTCTCTTTCCCTCCCTCCCCCCTCTCTCTCTCCCATCCTTAGACCTCATCTCGCGCCCACTTATGAAAGCATCTTTATCTCCGGTCTCGTCCCCGTCTGTCTCCTCGCCAAGCCACAGCATCTCCTCGGCTTTCCCAGATTTGCTTGCAGCATCAGTGATCTCTTTGTCTGCTTTCCCTTCGTGTGTGTGTGAGAAAGTTGATCTCCCCCCCCCCATTATTGCTGTTATTATAGATAAATATAATTCATGTAATTATCATTATCATAATTATCGTTGTGTCGTTATCATCATTGTTGTTATTATTATTGTTGTTGTTGTTATTCTTATCATTATCATAACTGTTGTAATTATCATAATCATCACCTTGTACTGTAATCTTTATCATTGAAATCATCATTATTATCATTGCCATTAATATGGTCGTTATCATTATTATCATTATCATCATTATTAGTAAGATCATTATCCTTATGATCATTATTATCATTATTCTCTCTCTCTCTCTTTCTCTCTCTCTCTCTCTCTCTCTCTCTCTCTCTCTCTCTCTCTCTCTCTCTCTCTCTCTCTCTCTCTCTCTCTCTCTCTCTCTCTCTCTCTCTCTCTCTCTCTCTCTCTCTCTCTCTCTCTCTCTCTCTCTCTCTCTCTCTTTCTCTCTCTTTCTCTCTCACCCTCTCCCTTCCCCCTTTCTCTCTCTCCGTGTTCGTCTGTACGTGAATGTGTTTGCATATCCTCTCCCTCCCCCTTTCCCCTCACTCGCCCTCCTTTCCCTCATAACTCCGCACCGCGTCCCTGGCCCATCTACTGCCTCTATAAACTCTCCCCTCATCCCAGTGTAGGAGCTTCTATCCCTATACACTACACCCTCGCCTCTCCCCTCGCCTCCCCTCGTCACCCTTGGGTCTGGGGGCTTAGTATCAATCATGAAGCTTCGCCTGGGCAAACAAACCTGGCATACCCCTCCTCTTCCCCCTTCCCCCTTCCCCCTCTCCCCTCCCCTTTCTCCCCTCTCCCCTCTCTCCCCCACGTACCCCAAACACACACCCCTTATCCCCCCGATGCCACTTCCACCTCCCTTGTGCAAGCCGCCCTTTGAGGATGGGTAAAAGCCCTGTGCACACACGCGAACATACACACACACACACACACACACACACACACACACACACACACACACACACACACACACACACACACACACACACACACACACACACACACACACACACACACACACACACACACACACACACATACACACACACACACACACACACACACACACACACACAGACGAATACACACACGAATACACACACGAACACACACACACACACACACGCATATTTTTCTCCTCACCTCCCCTTCTCCTCACCCCCCTCCTCCTCCTCCTCCTCTTTTCTCATTACTCGTGGGAAAGTCTAAAGAACGTGGGAACAAAGAAAAGAAAAAAGAAAAAAATGAAAAAGAGAACTGGCTCTCAATCTGTTTATATTTAGTTTCATTCTATCTAGAATATTTTCTTAACGTGTCTATCGATCTATCTCTCTATCTGACTATCTGTCTCTCTACCCATCTGTATATCTATCTATTCATATCTATATCTCTATCTATTTATTTATAACTCTCTCTATATCTATCTATCTATCTATCTATCTCTCCATATATATCAATGTATTTATCTATTTGACTATCTATCCATCTATCTATCTATCTTTCTATCCATCTATCTACCTATCTTTATATTTTTTACCCATCCGAGTTTATATCCAAATATATAGCAATAAATATCTGCATATACTTCCCAATCTTTCCAAATCTAGGTTTGATTATCAAGCTATAAAGATATC
>BOPN01001300.1:267500-270000 GCA_017312705.2 Penaeus japonicus
TCCTCTTCCTCTTTCTCTTTCCTCCTACTCCTCCTCCTCCTTTTCCTCTTCCCCCTCCTCCTCCTCCCCTTCCCCCTCCTCCTCCTCCTCCTCCTTCCCCTCCTCCCCCTACCCCTCTTCCTCCTCCTCCAATTCCTCCTCCTCTTCCTCTTCCTCCTACTCCTCTTCCTCTTTCCTCCTCCTCCTCCTCCTCCTCCTTCTCCCTCCTTCTCTTCCTCCTCCCTTCTCCCCCTCCTCCTCCTCCTCCTCCTCCTCCTCCTCCTCCTCCTCCTCCTCCTCCTCCTCCTCTTCCTCCTCTTTTCAGCCCAACGCCATCCCTTACTTTACTCACGAATTAAGATAAGGGCTAAGTAGGTTGCCCGAGAATCCTCACTCATCCGAACTATCTTCCCATCTCCCCCCTTTCCTCTCTTCTCCCCTTACCCTATCTTTCTATCCCCCTCTCTTCTTTCCCTGTTTTCTTCCTTGCATTTTCTCCACCTCTTTTCCACCTTCCTCCGATTCTCCTATTTTCTTCCTCTTCTCCTTTCCTTTATTCATTTTAAAAAATCTCCCCTCCTTTTATTCTCCCCATCTTTCCTCTCCTCCCATTGGTCACACATGAAGCCACAATATATTATGATAATACTGCATCCTCCCCCCCCCCCCTTCCTCCCCCAGCACTTCGCCTTCCCCCCCCCCCCTTCTCCGTTCTTCCCCCTCTCTCGGTACATGTCCCTCTCCTCTCCCTTCCTTCCTCCCTCCTCCTCCTCTCCCTTCCTCCTTCCCTCCTCCTCCTTTCCCTTCCTCCCTCTCCTCTCCCTTTCTCCCTCTCCTCTCCCTTCCTCCTTCTCCTCCCTCTCCTCTCCCTTTCTATCTCCCTCATTTCTCCATTTTTTCCTCTCCTCTCCCTTCCTCCCTCTCCTCTCCCTTCCTCCCTCCCTCCTCCTCCTCCCAGCCCCATTCTCCTCGCCCAATCAGCCCCTACCTCTCCCTCTCTTTCTATCCTCCCCCTTCCCCCTCCCTTCTCCCAGCAACTCTTCCACTTTTCCTCCCCAATTCTTCTTTCTTCCACATTTTCCTTCTTCCAGGACCTCTCCAATCCTTTCTCCTCTCCCAATACCTCTTCTTCTTCTCCGAAAGATAAATAGATAGATAGATAGATAGAAAGAGAGAGAGAGAGAGAGAGAGAGAGAAAGAGAGAGAGAGAGAGAGAGAGAGAGAGAGAGAGAGAGAGAGAGAGAGAGAGAGAGAGAGAGAGAGAGAGAGAGAGAGAGAGAGAGAGAGAGAGAGAGAGAGATACATACATACATACAAATAGACAGGCAGACAGACAAAGAAAGAGAACATGATAACAAGGAAAATGCAGAATACACAAACAAAGCCAAAGAAAGCAAGAAAGAACCATCAACCCAGTAATGAGGACAAACGCGATAAAAACTCATTCATGAGTGAAATTCTAATTTCTCGTCAAATTCCACATTACTCATAAAATTGTCATACACATCACGAAAAAAATTACGACTTCACGATTTCATAAGTTTAGCCAAAAAGGTGTGTTTATGAGTAAAAAAAATGAGAACTATGAGGTTCTAAGAGATATATATTAATTTGAGTGTTCCGTTGAGGGTGTTCTGATGCAGTGTAATGGAAGACAGCGAATATGAGGGAAGTGTGAGGTGTTGCTGTGATAAGAAAGGAAAATGTTGAGGTTTATCTGTCTGTATGTTTATTTGTTCCCTGTCTCTCTTTTTCTCCTTCTATCTCTGTTTCTATCTCTGTCTCTCTGTCTCTGTCTCTCTCCCTCTTTCTCTCTCTCTCTCTCTCTCTCTCTCTCTCTCTCTCTCTCTCTCTCTCTCTCTCTCTTCTATCTACTCATCTCTCTCTCACTCTCTTTCTCTTCTTCTCCGTCGTCTATCAGAACGTTGTCCCCAAGACACCCCCCCCCCTTCTCCCCCACTGGAAGCTGTGGTCACTCGGGAGTTTGTTGATCAAGCAAGATTACATAACTCTTTCCTGTGTCCATGGGAGTGTGTCTGTGTCTGTGTGTGTGTGTGTGTGTCTGTGTGTGTGTGTGTGTGTGTGTGTGTGTGTGAGTGTCTGTGTGTGTGTAAGTGTAAGCGTACGTATGGCGCGTCTGTGTATATGCATGGAAAGGGAAGATAGAGGAGAGGGAAGGGTGGAAGATGAGGGAGAGCCAAAAGATTAAGGAAAGGGAGAGATAAGATAGGGGGTTATATTTTTGGGATGGTGAGAGGGTGGGAGGGAAGGAAAAGAGTGAAAGACGGGAAGAGAGAGCAAGAGAGAAAGGGAAAAAAGTAGAAACAAAGGTGTGAAGATGAGGATAATAGGGAGGGAGAAAGGGAGAAAGGAAAAAGGGAGAGGGAGGGAAGGAGGGAGAGAGGGAGGGAGGGAGAGAGGGAGGGAAGGAGAGAGGAAGGAAGGGAGGGAGAGAGGGAGGGAGAGAGGGAGGGAGGGAGGGAGGGAGAGAGGGAAGGAGGGAGGGAGGGAGAGGGAGGAG
>BOPN01001300.1:275000-277500 GCA_017312705.2 Penaeus japonicus
ACATAAATACGCACAGGCACATACACAGATATAACCATACACACGCGCACATGAGCCGTATCCCCACTCCCACTCCCTTTCCCCTAACCCTTATCCTCTCCTGTCTTGTTCAGCCCCCACTCACCCCCTCATACCCAACACCTTTTCTTCCCTTCCCCAACACTACCAACCAACACCCCTACACCCCCACACTCCTTACTCTCAACCGATTTTCACTTGCCCCTTATCCCCCTATCTCTCTTTCCCCACCCCTACTCCCCCTTTCCCCATCCCTCTTCCCCTCTTCCACCCCTTCTCACCTTCCGCAATGTCCCCCACTCCCCCTTTCCCATCTTCCACTCCTCATTCCCCATCTCACCTTCCCATACCCCCACTCCCCCTTCCCATACCCCCACTCCCACTCCCCCTTCCCATACCCCCACTCCCACACCCTCTTCCCATACCCCCACTACCACTCCCTCTTCCCATACCCCTACTCCCATTCCCTCTTCCCATACCCCCACCTCCACTCCCCCTCCCCATACCCCCACTCCTACTCCCTCTTTCCATACCCCCACTCCCACTCCCTCATCCCATACCCCCACTCCCACTCCCTCTTCCCATACCCCCACCCCCACTCCCCCTTCCCATACCCCATTCCCATACCCCCACTCCTACTCCCCTTTTCCACCCCCCACACCCACTCCCCCTTCCCATACCCCCACCCCCACCCCCACTCCCCCACCAATATCTTTGCTTGCAAGTTCCCCCTCCGCATTCTCTCTCAACGCGATTTCATAGCATTCATCCCACAGCATTGAAGGTAATTACGGGAATATGCTGCCTGGCCTATTCAAAGGGAAGGGGAGGCGGGGGGGGAGATGGGTGAAGGGTGAGGGTGAGGGGGAGGGTGTGGGGGAGAGGAGGGGGAGGATGGGGATAGGTGAGGGGAGGGGTGAAGGAAGGAGGGAGGGGAGGTGGGGGAGGGAGATGGGTGAGGGGGGAAGGGGGATGGGTGAGGGGGGTAGGAAGGGAGGAGAGTGGGGGGGGGGGGAGAGGAATGGGGTGGGGGTGGGAGTGTAGGAAGAGAGGAAAGGGAGGGAGAGAGATAGTGGGGTAGGAGGGGAGGAGAGATAGAGAGAGAGGGGGAGGAAGGGAGGAGAAGGTAGGAGAGGAGGGGGGTGAGGGATAGAGAGGAGAGGAGAGTGGGGGAAGGAGGGGTTAAGAAGGAGTAGTAGGAGGAGGGGGCAGGGGGCAGGAGGGGGGATAAAGCAACAGCGTCAGGTCCTGATTGAAGGAAACCCCCGGCAAACGAACTAATCAAGGCAGAGGCTGTGGTAAGGGTTTCATAGCTAGGGAGGGGGGTGAGAGGGGGAAGGGTGGGGGCGGGGGGGTCCCACCTCTTTCGACTCCCCACCCCTACTCCCTCCCCGCTCCCCGCTCCCCATCCCCCATCCATCCCCAGTCCCTACCCCCCCCCCTTTCCCCCTTCACTAGAATTTTGCACTGACGGGAGAACTATATTCCCTTAAGTAGGGGTTCTGGAGGGAGGGGGAGGGGGAGGGGGGAGGGGGTAGGGGTGGAGGAAGCTTCCATTACAGAGGGGAAAGGTAAGGGTAAGGGGGGAGGGGGAATGGAAGGGGGGGGGAGAGAGAGGGGAAAGTTATTCTGACTGTTCCGTGGTGGAAGCGTCGTTCTTCCGCTTGAATAACAAAAGAACAAGTGAACAAGGATAATATTTATAACAGAAATGATCACCCTTGCAGAGACATACAAGCGATAATAAATACAACAATAGAAATGATAACAAGACGAAACAGCAAAACCAAACAGAGGAAAACGAGTGTGAGTCCAAAATTATAAGTATAACGATGACAATAATAATACCAAAAACATAAAAAAAAGTATTGAAAACAACGCTTTTGATCATGATATCAATAATAATAATGATAATAATAATAATAATAATGATACTGACAATAATAATAATTATGATAACATCTATTACCAATCTCTTAATATCAATCACAGCAATGTCATCATCAACACACCGATAAAAAAAAAAAAAAAAAAAAAAAAAAAAAAAATCTAAAATCAAGAAAAAAAAAAAAAAATCTATGACAATTAATAGCAATATATACACACATTTTTCCCCCCCGCAGACATTTGCATAATAATCCCTCAGAATAGATTAATGACCTCCATTAGTGAAGTCTATTAGGGGTCATCTTGAACAGGAAGCAGTGTTTGTGAACTAATTATCATAGTGAACATTGGGTGAACTCGGAGGGGGGTAAGGGGGGGGTGCTCTCCGTCTGTCTGTCTGTCTGCCTGTTTGTCTGTCTCTTTTCTCTCTATTTCTCTCTTTCTCTTTCACGATTTTCCTTGCAAAGAATTGTTTGTTCTCGTCAAGGCTTGCTGTGTTTGTGCATTTGTCTACGTGCAATTGACCTCTGATCTAATGCTCGGAGGGAGAGGGAGGGAGGGAGGGAGGGAGGAAGGAAGGTAAGGAGAGAGAGGA